>JZKD02S2264496.1:278854-295435 GCA_000966675.3 Picea glauca
TCCCTTTCCCATAAAGCTATTCTCACTTTATTGTGTAATTCCTTGATCATACACATAAGTTGACAGTTGAATATATTTTTCTATCTTCACTTTGGTTGGTTTTTGTTGTCTTGGTTTTGACCTCACTAGAGCATTGGAGCGATGCGGGAGCAATAGAGACCCTAGGAAGCGATACAAAGGTATGTTACTTGTTCCTTCCTACTAGCTAATTCAATGGTCAAAACTTAGGGAAAAATTCATGTCATGTCTTGTTTTGTTCTAGATCCAGGTGGATCTAGGGAGATCTGTTAGTGTCCTCACCTACCGATTAGTCCGATAACAATGGTGTATTGTGACTTTTCTCTATGGAATCATCTCCATACTCCACATGAGGTGTTCATAGTTGAAAATAAAATACATAGATTTGAGGCTAAGGCTGCCCAACCAATTCATGACCAAGCCTCCTTGCCTCCTAAAGAGTGTTTCATTGCAATGTTATCAATTGTAGAAAAGACACAAGAGATAACTACATCTTGGGATGAGCAGCAGAGAATATCATATCTCATCACAAATGTGGTTGATAAGTCCTTGATATTTATCGCATATCTCTTGGATGCATATGTTATTTTCATCCCCATCATTGAGAGGATAAACATGATGAACCTGACAGCTCCTCGGTTCATAACGACTAAGCTTGATGTAATTTTCCATCTTACCCAATATCACCAAGGCTACCTCAATGAGCCAAAATGTTGGTTCAAGGAGTCAGTGTAAGAACTCAAGGATATTGTCCCATCTATTGAGGTGGTCATGACATAATGCAATTGGATCTAGGACGAGCCAAGTAATAGTGGTCAGGGCCTATTGGACCCCAAAGGTTTCGGTTAATCACTCTCATGTGAACAAATTGATTTGTGCATGCCCATCCCGTTTTTTCATGATCCTAATCGAATGAATGGAAAATGACAAGAAGTGTGCTCTAAACAAATTTTTGATATTGCATGTCAGACCAAGTTTTTTCAATTCAATCCAAAATCAAGAAGGCACACACCAGAATCAAGAAAGGAATCGTCATGAAATTTTATTGAATAATTATTGCGAACAACAAAAGGGATTGTGGAGCTATAAAAATATGAGTTGGCGAGGCAGTTGAGATTTCCCTGATTTTAGAAGGCTATGTAGACTGTAGGTAGGTGCCAAAAGTCTGTGAGGGAGTTTGTTAGTAGAGAAAGTGGAGAAGATTTGAAATATACTGAGCTCCCAAGTAGATAAATATATAAAATGGAGAAGCGACATCAAAAGTAGACTTAGTCAATCATGGGATGCATTAACTCATTTTTGTTAGTTATTTATTATCTAGAGCTTGCTTTGAGCCTTTGTAGTAGAGTATTGTTGTAATGTTTTTGAATGGGATCTGAGTCTATGATACATCTGAGGTATAAAGGGATGTGCATGGTGAAATATGGTGTAATTATGGGGTATTATATAAATAGGACATGAGACTGTTACTATTGAATATAGTTTTCTTAATGTATGCATGTGTTCAATGGAATAGGAGTAACTTTTGCATATGATATCCGTTTAGGGTACATGATAGCTAATTGGAGAGGAATCGAAAAGGAGACTCATTTAGGGTGATCAATAATATACTTTGGATATAATTTAGGTTCCCGATCGTGAAAAATCTTTGTTTAGGACTATAAATTGGCCCCAAAAGTTTTGGAACCACAAAACTGCTAAAAATAGTAAGTTGCCAAAAAAATGTTTTGATCTAGTCAGACAAGGTGGGTGGCCACCGAGATCCTCCTAGATCAATACTCCCCTGTTAGGAATCAATGGTATCCATTGCATTGAGCCCCCCATTAGATGAGTAAATTTCTATTGAATTTTTCCCCGGGTGAGCCACTTGCCTTGGTGCAGGAGCTTCCCTGCTTTGTTGCCCTGATAAAGACAGATCCTCTGCTGGAAAGTGACCTTGACAGGTGTTTCCATAATATGATTAGTGGATTCCTATTCCATGCAATCAGGGTTGACCTTTGTTAGTGTCAATTGTTCTACTATCTTCAAGGTGTCCAATAATGGTGGGAAATAAGGCCAAAGGAGGTCCACATTGAACTTTTGGTGAAAGCCAAGGAAGGGGGGCAAGTTGAGCTCAAATGCATTGTCACCCATAGACTTGGTAATGGTATAAGGTCAATAGAGGAGTGGAAAAAGATTTTGATGAGGGCTTGTAAGGCATTTTTTCTACAAGTGCAACCAAACTTTGTCTCCCACCTAAAACTGGTGTGGCACCCGATGTTGATCATGGCGATGCTTGTAATTGGCATTGGACTTCTGTAAAATATCCTAAACCTGATGGAATATGTGATGGATCCTCTCAGTGAATTGGGTGGCTTTGTCAACTATAGTTGCAGCATCTGAGGAATCTTCATAGGTGGCTACAAGGGGTAGTGAAACATTCATGGGACCCAATGGTTGAAATCCCATCCCCTCCTAAAAGGGGCTCTAGCCGATTAACATATGTATGGATTTGTTGTAGTTGTATTGAACATAGGGAGGACTCTCATCCCATATGCAAAGGTTCTTGGAATTGTACATGCGTAGGATGTGCATGATCATCGGGTTGACAACCTCGGTTTGGCAACTCATCTAGGGCTGGAAGGAAGTGGAATTGGTGAGCTTGGTGTCTAGCAATGACCAGAGGCTCAGCCACAACGTGTTGAGGAACCATATTTACCGATAAGAGATAATGGTTTGTAGGATCCTAAAGTGTACCCACACTCTTTCAAAGAAAATCTTGGCATTTTCCTCCGCCATGATTCTCTTCTTGCAGGTAGCCAAAATCACCATCTTACAAAAGTGATCAACAACCACAAAACCACAGTCATTTCCTCACTTGGTGGAAGGAATGCCTGACATGTACTCCATTGAGATGGATTCCCAGGCTTGTAAGGAGTAGGAAGAGGAGTTTACATGGCTTGTTTCTTAATATTCATTTTTACAATATTGCATGCATTGTAGGATCGAATATACTTGTTGACATCCTGTCAAAGTTTTGACCAGTAGAAATGTCACTGCAACACTGCCACTGTCTTTTCCAAGATGTAGTGTCCTTCCACCTGACTCTAATTGCATTCCCAAATCAGCTTCACTTTCTTTATTGATGGAACATAGAGATGGCCCAGATGGATTAACATATCGTCCTGAATATGGAAATTATTGACAATTATGTTTGCGTCCAACATATGGTAGGTGTTGGCGAAGTCAGGATCTGTCTCATAGAGGTGGAACCATCCAGAGGTCTCATGGACGAAGAGTCTAGCACTATGGTGAGTGTCGCAACTGGAGGTCATCTGAGGAAATTAGTGACTCAGTTGGTACTTCATTTTTTATACTTGATGTTGAGGTGGAACTTCTACAAATATGTGGAGCACTTCTCATGGCGTTCATTCTATAATTTTCCTTGTGTCTTCATGAACTGTACCGAATTATGATTAGTGTGGATGATTGTCTTCTTATCGAGAATGTAATGAATTCATTGGAGGTAAGATTGCACAATGGAGTACATTTCTTTTTCGTAAGTAGGTTACTTACATACACCATATGATATGTCTCACTATGATAGGGCATGGGGTGGTCGTGATGAGTGAGGAATGCTCCCACAACATAGTTTGAAGCATCTGTCTTGATCTCAAAGGGTTGTTATAGGTTAGGTAATGAGAGCACTGGGGATGAACACAAGCAATTATTTTCATCATCTAACACTTTATGTTCGGACATGCCCCAGACAAATTTTTCCTTGCCACCACCTCCGATTATTTGATCAAGGGCCCATGCAATATGGGAGAATCCCAACACGAACCTGCGATAGAAATTGGAAATGCCTAAGAATCTCTAAAGGTTAGTGATATTGGTTAGGGTTGGACAATCATGGATAACTTGGATCTTGGTTCTATCAACATGCACACCATGCGCATAAAAAATGTAGCCTAGGTACTAGACCCTGTCCATGAGGAAGGAGCATTTTTCCAAGTTGACAAATAACATGTGTTGTCGTAGAGTGTGCATAACCTATTGAATATGTTGCAAGTGTTCTGCCCAAGTCTTACTGTAGATGAGTATGTTATCCAGATACAACACCACAATATAATTAGTGAAAGGCCGTAGTATATCGTCCATCAACCTCATGAAAGTTTTTGGGGCATTCATCAAACCAAAGGGCATGACCAACATTTCAAAAATACCTTATTTTGACTTGAAGGCAGTTTTCCATACATCTATCTATTATGTTGGGAGTTAATGGTATCCAAACTTCAAATCAATCTTACTAAAGTATTTTCTTCCCTTCATTTGATCAAGGAGATCGTCGATTCGGCGAATCGGGTACCAGTTCCTGGCTGTGATTTTATTTAGGGCCCAGTAATTAATGCAGAGTCACCAAGTCCCATATTTATTCTACACCAACATGAGTGGGCTTCCAAAAGTTGATCAGTTGGCTCAGTTGTTCCCCTTGTGGAGAATTTCCTTGATATGATGCTTGATCTCCTCATTTTCTAGCAAAGAGTGATGATAGATTGGCCCATTTGGTAGCAATGTGCTATGGATCAGATCGATGTGATGCTTGACCTGATAATGCAGAGGTACTCTAGTAGGTGATGATAAGATGTCTTTGTATTAGAGGTCGACTGTGGAGGCCATGGATGTGGTTGCAACCTTTCACTCACTCTGAGAGTTAATCATGAAGAAGACAAACTTCTGAGTATGAGAAATGACCTTCCTTCATTACTTGACATAGAGCAAGTAAATAACATNTCCCTTTCCCATAAAGCTATTCTCACTTTATTGTGTAATTCCTTGATCATACACATAAGTTGACAGTTGAATATATTTTTCTATCTTCACTTTGGTTGGTTTTTGTTGTCTTGGTTTTGACCTCACTAGAGCATTGGAGCGATGCGGGAGCAATAGAGACCCTAGGAAGCGATACAAAGGTATGTTACTTGTTCCTTCCTACTAGCTAATTCAATGGTCAAAACTTAGGGAAAAATTCATGTCATGTCTTGTTTTGTTCTAGATCCAGGTGGATCTAGGGAGATCTGTTAGTGTCCTCACCTACCGATTAGTCCGATAACAATGGTGTATTGTGACTTTTCTCTATGGAATCATCTCCATACTCCACATGAGGTGTTCATAGTTGAAAATAAAATACATAGATTTGAGGCTAAGGCTGCCCAACCAATTCATGACCAAGCCTCCTTGCCTCCTAAAGAGTGTTTCATTGCAATGTTATCAATTGTAGAAAAGACACAAGAGATAACTACATCTTGGGATGAGCAGCAGAGAATATCATATCTCATCACAAATGTGGTTGATAAGTCCTTGATATTTATCGCATATCTCTTGGATGCATATGTTATTTTCATCCCCATCATTGAGAGGATAAACATGATGAACCTGACAGCTCCTCGGTTCATAACGACTAAGCTTGATGTAATTTTCCATCTTACCCAATATCACCAAGGCTACCTCAATGAGCCAAAATGTTGGTTCAAGGAGTCAGTGTAAGAACTCAAGGATATTGTCCCATCTATTGAGGTGGTCATGACATAATGCAATTGGATCTAGGACGAGCCAAGTAATAGTGGTCAGGGCCTATTGGACCCCAAAGGTTTCGGTTAATCACTCTCATGTGAACAAATTGATTTGTGCATGCCCATCCCGTTTTTTCATGATCCTAATCGAATGAATGGAAAATGACAAGAAGTGTGCTCTAAACAAATTTTTGATATTGCATGTCAGACCAAGTTTTTTCAATTCAATCCAAAATCAAGAAGGCACACACCAGAATCAAGAAAGGAATCGTCATGAAATTTTATTGAATAATTATTGCGAACAACAAAAGGGATTGTGGAGCTATAAAAATATGAGTTGGCGAGGCAGTTGAGATTTCCCTGATTTTAGAAGGCTATGTAGACTGTAGGTAGGTGCCAAAAGTCTGTGAGGGAGTTTGTTAGTAGAGAAAGTGGAGAAGATTTGAAATATACTGAGCTCCCAAGTAGATAAATATATAAAATGGAGAAGCGACATCAAAAGTAGACTTAGTCAATCATGGGATGCATTAACTCATTTTTGTTAGTTATTTATTATCTAGAGCTTGCTTTGAGCCTTTGTAGTAGAGTATTGTTGTAATGTTTTTGAATGGGATCTGAGTCTATGATACATCTGAGGTATAAAGGGATGTGCATGGTGAAATATGGTGTAATTATGGGGTATTATATAAATAGGACATGAGACTGTTACTATTGAATATAGTTTTCTTAATGTATGCATGTGTTCAATGGAATAGGAGTAACTTTTGCATATGATATCCGTTTAGGGTACATGATAGCTAATTGGAGAGGAATCGAAAAGGAGACTCATTTAGGGTGATCAATAATATACTTTGGATATAATTTAGGTTCCCGATCGTGAAAAATCTTTGTTTAGGACTATAAATTGGCCCCAAAAGTTTTGGAACCACAAAACTGCTAAAAATAGTAAGTTGCCAAAAAAATGTTTTGATCTAGTCAGACAAGGTGGGTGGCCACCGAGATCCTCCTAGATCAATACTCCCCTGTTAGGAATCAATGGTATCCATTGCATTGAGCCCCCCATTAGATGAGTAAATTTCTATTGAATTTTTCCCCGGGTGAGCCACTTGCCTTGGTGCAGGAGCTTCCCTGCTTTGTTGCCCTGATAAAGACAGATCCTCTGCTGGAAAGTGACCTTGACAGGTGTTTCCATAATATGATTAGTGGATTCCTATTCCATGCAATCAGGGTTGACCTTTGTTAGTGTCAATTGTTCTACTATCTTCAAGGTGTCCAATAATGGTGGGAAATAAGGCCAAAGGAGGTCCACATTGAACTTTTGGTGAAAGCCAAGGAAGGGGGGCAAGTTGAGCTCAAATGCATTGTCACCCATAGACTTGGTAATGGTATAAGGTCAATAGAGGAGTGGAAAAAGATTTTGATGAGGGCTTGTAAGGCATTTTTTCTACAAGTGCAACCAAACTTTGTCTCCCACCTAAAACTGGTGTGGCACCCGATGTTGATCATGGCGATGCTTGTAATTGGCATTGGACTTCTGTAAAATATCCTAAACCTGATGGAATATGTGATGGATCCTCTCAGTGAATTGGGTGGCTTTGTCAACTATAGTTGCAGCATCTGAGGAATCTTCATAGGTGGCTACAAGGGGTAGTGAAACATTCATGGGACCCAATGGTTGAAATCCCATCCCCTCCTAAAAGGGGCTCTAGCCGATTAACATATGTATGGATTTGTTGTAGTTGTATTGAACATAGGGAGGACTCTCATCCCATATGCAAAGGTTCTTGGAATTGTACATGCGTAGGATGTGCATGATCATCGGGTTGACAACCTCGGTTTGGCAACTCATCTAGGGCTGGAAGGAAGTGGAATTGGTGAGCTTGGTGTCTAGCAATGACCAGAGGCTCAGCCACAACGTGTTGAGGAACCATATTTACCGATAAGAGATAATGGTTTGTAGGATCCTAAAGTGTACCCACACTCTTTCAAAGAAAATCTTGGCATTTTCCTCCGCCATGATTCTCTTCTTGCAGGTAGCCAAAATCACCATCTTACAAAAGTGATCAACAACCACAAAACCACAGTCATTTCCTCACTTGGTGGAAGGAATGCCTGACATGTACTCCATTGAGATGGATTCCCAGGCTTGTAAGGAGTAGGAAGAGGAGTTTACATGGCTTGTTTCTTAATATTCATTTTTACAATATTGCATGCATTGTAGGATCGAATATACTTGTTGACATCCTGTCAAAGTTTTGACCAGTAGAAATGTCACTGCAACACTGCCACTGTCTTTTCCAAGATGTAGTGTCCTTCCACCTGACTCTAATTGCATTCCCAAATCAGCTTCACTTTCTTTATTGATGGAACATAGAGATGGCCCAGATGGATTAACATATCGTCCTGAATATGGAAATTATTGACAATTATGTTTGCGTCCAACATATGGTAGGTGTTGGCGAAGTCAGGATCTGTCTCATAGAGGTGGAACCATCCAGAGGTCTCATGGACGAAGAGTCTAGCACTATGGTGAGTGTCGCAACTGGAGGTCATCTGAGGAAATTAGTGACTCAGTTGGTACTTCATTTTTTATACTTGATGTTGAGGTGGAACTTCTACAAATATGTGGAGCACTTCTCATGGCGTTCATTCTATAATTTTCCTTGTGTCTTCATGAACTGTACCGAATTATGATTAGTGTGGATGATTGTCTTCTTATCGAGAATGTAATGAATTCATTGGAGGTAAGATTGCACAATGGAGTACATTTCTTTTTCGTAAGTAGGTTACTTACATACACCATATGATATGTCTCACTATGATAGGGCATGGGGTGGTCGTGATGAGTGAGGAATGCTCCCACAACATAGTTTGAAGCATCTGTCTTGATCTCAAAGGGTTGTTATAGGTTAGGTAATGAGAGCACTGGGGATGAACACAAGCAATTATTTTCATCATCTAACACTTTATGTTCGGACATGCCCCAGACAAATTTTTCCTTGCCACCACCTCCGATTATTTGATCAAGGGCCCATGCAATATGGGAGAATCCCAACACGAACCTGCGATAGAAATTGGAAATGCCTAAGAATCTCTAAAGGTTAGTGATATTGGTTAGGGTTGGACAATCATGGATAACTTGGATCTTGGTTCTATCAACATGCACACCATGCGCATAAAAAATGTAGCCTAGGTACTAGACCCTGTCCATGAGGAAGGAGCATTTTTCCAAGTTGACAAATAACATGTGTTGTCGTAGAGTGTGCATAACCTATTGAATATGTTGCAAGTGTTCTGCCCAAGTCTTACTGTAGATGAGTATGTTATCCAGATACAACACCACAATATAATTAGTGAAAGGCCGTAGTATATCGTCCATCAACCTCATGAAAGTTTTTGGGGCATTCATCAAACCAAAGGGCATGACCAACATTTCAAAAATACCTTATTTTGACTTGAAGGCAGTTTTCCATACATCTATCTATTATGTTGGGAGTTAATGGTATCCAAACTTCAAATCAATCTTACTAAAGTATTTTCTTCCCTTCATTTGATCAAGGAGATCGTCGATTCGGGGAATCGGGTACTGGTTCCTGGCTGTGATTTTATTTAGGGCCCAGTAATTAATGCAGAGTCACCAAGTCCCATATTTATTCTACACCAACATGAGTGGGCTTCCACAAGTTGATCAGTTGGCTCAGTTGTTCCCCTTGTGGAGAATTTCCTTGATATGATGCTTGATCTCCTCATTTTCTAGCAGAGAGTGATGATAGACTGGCCCATTTGGTAGCAATGTGCTATGGATCAGATCGATGTGATGCTTGACCTGATAATGCAGAGGTACTCTAGTAGGTGATGATAAGATGTCTTTGTATTAGTCCATGAACTTACCCACTTTCTTCTGCTACGTGGAGAGGTCGACTGTGGAGGCCATGGATGTGGTTGCAACCTTTCACTCACTCTGAGAGTGAATCATGAAGAAGACAAACTTCTGAGTATGAGAAATGACCTTCCTTCATTACTTGACATAGAGCAAGTAAATAACATTAGGTGGTACTAACTCAGGTATTCTGTATAATTTCTCATTCAATGTAGTAATAACATTGTGAGGCCTAGACTCATATACAACATGATGTTTCCATAAATAAGCTTGGCCCAAAAGAACATCATAAACTTCAAAGGGAGCAACATCACACAATACCTCATCTATGAATGGATTGATGTCATATGAAATGTGACATTGTTGGTTGATGTGAATATTGCTTCCTTCACAGAGCCATTTGATGGTGTAGGGATGCAGGTGTAGTGTTTTCGGCAAGGCTAGCTGCTTAATGCCCCCTGCTGAGATTAGGTTATTCTTTCTACCACTATCAATGATGAAGTGTATCAGAGTGCCTTTCAACCACATATGTGAATGAAATCTCTCCTTCCTATGGCTCATTAGGTTCATCGGGATGGATCTTGGTGGTAGAAACGGTGGCACTAGGTTCCATGTCAATGATCTGTCTCCTCCTTTTTGATTCTGACTTAGAGCTGAAACCCACATTTGATTTAGAGGATTTTATTTCAGCCACCAATGACTTCTTTGAGTAGAAATCAACGTTTTTATGCGAGGGGCTCTTATGGATGTGGCACCACTTCCTCGTATCTTTCTTCATCTTCCCACTATCCTTATTTTCTTACAGCTTGGAATGGTTGTCATGAAATTTCCCATATTTTCTCTGCCCTTTGTCTTGCAGGTTAGGGATGCCCTTGCCCTTCTTTTACTGTGAGGGGTTCCCAGACCCAAATTGTCACATATTTTGTTTAATCTTTTGCTCAATTTTTATCGCATATGGATAGGTCGCGCCGAAGGACGAGATGTTCAAAAACTCCATTTCTTTCTAGATGTATCTGTGCAGACCACCATGGTACTTTTTTTTTGTGTGTCTAGAGGAATCAGCAACTAGTTGGGCACGTGCTCGCGTTACACGTGGCCGTGTTATCCAACTGCTACCACTATAACGTCCAGGTGTTCCCACGATGCCCCTTACGTGACACACAAGGTAAGTTGGGGGGAATTGAACTCGAAACCTCATGGAACTTCATTTTCACAGCACTTGCCAATTGAGTTGCCCCCCTGGGGGTGACCACCGTGGTACTTAAGCACCATATGTTGTGAAAAATATTTGATACCCATCTTGATGCGCGTGGTATGTAAGGTATTTTTGAACCGTGGAACTTTTTGGTCTCTTTCCTGCCACAATGTGGTCCATATTGTATACAAGTCGTCATAACTTCCAATAGGGTAGTATTGTTCCTTAATAGAATCCCTGAAGGAATCCGAGGTGGGTGAAACTACAAATAATGTAGATCCCTCTATTTCCTTTTTCTCACAGAAAGTCTCCCACAAATATTTAACATGCGGGATGGCTTTGAGGAGTGCAAATGTAATCTTTTCTCTATTGGAAAAGTTATGGACATAAAAATACCCTTCTAGAAGGTTTAACCATTTATCTATGACATCCACATCTATTTGACCTTCAAATATAGGAATCTAAAAATTGATATATACCTTGAAGGGGGTGGCACTTTTTCTTGAGGTGGATGCATAATTTTTGACAGGCATTGAAGGATTTGTATGAAGTTGTCCATCATCGCGTTCCTCTGTCTCTCAAGGGCTTCTCGAGAAATATTTTGAAAGGATATCTCGTCCAATTGTATTTATTTTTTCCCTCCATGGATGGTTTCTTGGGAATGCGATAGAATTTTTCCTCGAGAGAAACAAGATCGATACCCAACTCTCTATTCCTTGACCATGTCGGGGACATGCGTTAAAAAAACGACAAAGAAAAAACTCCCCGGATACCACTCATCCATATTTATGAGAGGAACGAAATGAAACCACAGATTTATAATTTTAACATAGAGACACAGTGAATAATAATAGCGATATGGTAAAACTTGACTTCTATTAAATAAGAAATATACTAAGAACTATAAAATGCAGACTGAAAACAAGCTTGCTAGAATGGTGGCAACTTATCTATGAGAAGAGATGTGACATTTACACTTATTCGCAAGAAGATGAGTACAATGAGGATCTAAATTATTTTTTACCATAAATATGAATTCCAAAACCCTAGACACCCAAAAACCTAACCGTAGGATATGAAGCGCCAAAAGCCATGTGGTCCCCGTTGGGGTAAGTGAGTACATTAACTTCCTAGGGTTGTAACTTTTGCATACAATCTTTGTTTAGGGCATACGATAACTTGTTGGAAAGGTATCGATGATGAGATTCATTTACGGGGATCAATGAGATATTTTGGCAAACATTGAGGTGCACTATCGTGAAGAAACATCGTCTAGGCCCTCAAAATGGCCCCAAAATTTGTGAACCGCAAAAATGCTAAAAATAGTAAGTTTCCAAAAAACATGTTTTGAGCCAATTAGACAAGGTGAATGACCACCCAGATCCTCCTAGATAATAAAGGAGGAGGACTAGGTCCTACCTTCCATAGAGGAATTAGTACCAGATGCTCAAGCCAAGTTAGCAGAGGACACTTTTTTGCAGAAGCAGACCAGAACTACAAGATAGGGATAGAATGAACTTTAGAAGATTGAGTTCAAAGGGCATATTCNGGCAGTTTTCCATACATCTATCTATTATGTTGGGAGTTAATGGTATCCAAACTTCAAATCAATCTTACTAAAGTATTTTCTTCCCTTCATTTGATCAAGGAGATCGTCGATTCGGGGAATCGGGTACTGGTTCCTGGCTGTGATTTTATTTAGGGCCCAGTAATTAATGCAGAGTCACCAAGTCCCATATTTATTCTACACCAACATGAGTGGGCTTCCACAAGTTGATCAGTTGGCTCAGTTGTTCCCCTTGTGGAGAATTTCCTTGATATGATGCTTGATCTCCTCATTTTCTAGCAGAGAGTGATGATAGACTGGCCCATTTGGTAGCAATGTGCTATGGATCAGATCGATGTGATGCTTGACCTGATAATGCAGAGGTACTCTAGTAGGTGATGATAAGATGTCTTTGTATTAGTCCATGAACTTACCCACTTTCTTCTGCTACGTGGAGAGGTCGACTGTGGAGGCCATGGATGTGGTTGCAACCTTTCACTCACTCTGAGAGTGAATCATGAAGAAGACAAACTTCTGAGTATGAGAAATGACCTTCCTTCATTACTTGACATAGAGCAAGTAAATAACATTAGGTGGTACTAACTCAGGTATTCTGTATAATTTCTCATTCAATGTAGTAATAACATTGTGAGGCCTAGACTCATATACAACATGATGTTTCCATAAATAAGCTTGGCCCAAAAGAACATCATAAACTTCAAAGGGAGCAACATCACACAATACCTCATCTATGAATGGATTGATGTCATATGAAATGTGACATTGTTGGTTGATGTGAATATTGCTTCCTTCACAGAGCCATTTGATGGTGTAGGGATGCAGGTGTAGTGTTTTCGGCAAGGCTAGCTGCTTAATGCCCCCTGCTGAGATTAGGTTATTCTTTCTACCACTATCAATGATGAAGTGTATCAGAGTGCCTTTCAACCACATATGTGAATGAAATCTCTCCTTCCTATGGCTCATTAGGTTCATCGGTATGGATCTTGGTGGTAGAAACGGTGGCACTAGGTTCCATGTCAATGATTTGTCTCCTCCTTTTTGATTCTGACTTAGAGCCGAAACCCACATTTGATTTAGAGGATTTTATTTCAGCCACCAATGACTTCTTTGAGTAGAAATCAACGTTGTTATGCAAGGGGCTCTTATGGATGTGGCACCACTTCCTCGTATCTTTCTTCATCTTTCCACTATCCTTATTTGCTTACAGCTTGGAATGGTTGTCATGAAATTTCCCATATTTTCTCTGCCCTTTGTTTTGCAGGTTAGGGATGCCCTTGCCCTACTTTTAACGTGAGGGGTTCCCAGACCCAAATTGTCGCATATTTTGTTTAATCTTTTGCTCAATTTTTATCGCATATGGATAGGTCGCGCTGAAGGACGATATGTTCAAAAACTCCATTTCTTTCTAGATGTATCTGTGCAGACCACCGTGGTACTTTTTTTTTTGTGTCTAGAGGAATCAACAACTAGTTGGGCACGTGCTCGCGTTACACGTGGCCGTGTTATCCAACTTCTACCACTATAATGTCCAGGTGTGCCCACGATGCCCCTTACGCGACACACAAGGTAATTCGGGGGGAATTGAACTCGAAACCTCATGGAAATTCATTTTCACGGCACTTGCCAATTGAGATGCCCCCCTGGGGGCGACCACCGTGTTACTTAAGCACCATATGTTGTGAAAAATATTTGATACCCATCTTGATGCGCATGGTATGGAAGGTATTTTTGAACCGTGGCACTTTTTGGTCTCTTTCCTGCCACAGTGTGGTCCATATTGTATACAAGTCGTCATAACTTCCAATAGGGTAGTATTGTTCCTTAATAGAATCCCTGAAGGAATCTCAGGCGGGTGAAACTACAAATAATGTGGATCCCTCTATTTCCTTTTTCTCACAGAAAGTCTCCCACAAATATTTAACATGCGGGATGGCTTTAAGGAGTGCAAATGTAATCTTTTCTCTATTGGAAAAGTTATGGACATAAAAATACCCTTCTATAAGGTTTAACCATTTATCTATGACATCCACATCTATTTGACCTTCAAATATAGGAATATCAAAATTGATATATACCTTGAAGGGGGTGGCACTTTTTCTTGAGGTGGATGCATCATTTTTTGATAGGCATTGAAGGATTTGTATGAAGTTGTCCATCATCGCGTTCCTCTGTCTCTCAAGGGCTTCTCGAGAAATATTTTGAAAGGATATCTTGTCCAATTGTCTTTATTTTTTCCCGCCATGGATGGTTTCTTGGGAATGCGATAGAATTTTTCCTCGAGAGAAACAAGATCGATACCCAACTCTCTATTCCTTGACCATGTCGGGGACATGCGTTAAAAAAACGACAAAGAAAAAACTCCCCGGATACCACTCATCCATATTTATGAGAGGAACGAAATGAAACCACAGATTTATAATTTTAACATAGAGACACAGTGAATAATAATAGCGATATGGTAAAACTTGACTTCTATTAAATAAGAAATATACTAAGAACTATAAAATGCAGACTGAAAACAAGCTTGCTAGAATGGTGGCAACTTATCTATGAGAAGAGATGTGACATTTACACTTATTCGCAAGAAGATGAGTACAATGAGGATCTAAATTATTTTTTACCATAAATATGAATTCCAAAACCCTAGACACCCAAAAACCTAACCGTAGGATATGAAGCGCCAAAAGCCATGTGGTCCCCGTTGGGGTAAGTGAGTACATTAACTTCCTAGGGTTGTAACTTTTGCATACAATCTTTGTTTAGGGCATACGATAACTTGTTGGAAAGGTATCGATGATGAGATTCATTTACGGGGATCAATGAGATATTTTGGCAAACATTGAGGTGCACTATCGTGAAGAAACATCGTCTAGGCCCTCAAAATGGCCCCAAAATTTGTGAACCGCAAAAATGCTAAAAATAGTAAGTTTCCAAAAAACATGTTTTGAGCCAATTAGACAAGGTGAATGACCACCCAGATCCTCCTAGATAATAAAGGAGGAGGACTAGGTCCTACCTTCCATAGAGGAATTAGTACCAGATGCTCAAGCCAAGTTAGCAGAGGACACTTTTTTGCAGAAGCAGACCAGAACTACAAGATAGGGATAGAATGAACTTTAGAAGATTGAGTTCAAAGGGCATATTCTAAGAAAATCAAAGTGGTACTCCAGGGAGAAGGTAGAGGAAAAATTTCCTTACCTCATTCATTAAATATTTGGGGACCAAAATCCTCCCTAAATGGGGAGGTATGATACATATTGGATGATTATATTATTTTTTTATCGATCTTAATACTTTGAGAGTGGAAAAAATGGGAGAAATTAGCTTGTAGGGTCATTTTATCGGACAGTCCTAGTTTGGAAAATTGGGGTTTGAAACCTTTTCAGGGAATTTTGAGGCACAAAATGTTATGTTTTGGGGTCAAAACTTTCTCTACTTAAGATTAGACACACTCACGTATTTGTACACATCAAGACCTTTCCAATGGTGCAAAAATCACGCCAATCAGATCTTGTATTAAAATTTTATGCCTCTCGCAAGTTGACCTACTATGTTGACCCCCATGGTATGAGTGGATCTTGTGTCAACCCCCATTACTCATGCATATGGGGATATCTATGTACATAATTTCAAGAAAATGATAGAACACCCAAAACCTTATCATAATTGAGGGTTGAGGAAGTCAAACCCTACCCTAGATGGATCTTAGGTGATGTTAAATATCAGGCTACTAGGAGGAGTAGGGGTTCCATTCTTTAGTACTGTGTTTGTTACATAGTTGATTATAACACCTATGAGTGGTATTTTGAGAGAATAACAAAGGAGTAGAGATTAGTTAGTAGTCATACAGGCCACAGTGTCAAAAACAACTCCAAAAATAGTGATTGTTTATTTGTATTTGCATTTGAAGAAAAGAGAGAAGAACAACCTCACCTTCTAGCTAGGTTTTCCCCCGTATTGACTTTCACAGGTTATATCTTGTGTTTTTTTGTGGGTGGTGTGTGATTATTTATTTATGTTCTCTATTTTTGACATTTCATCTATTTCATGCATTTTTAAGCAGAAAACTAGTAATTAAAGAATCTAAGATCTAAAGGAAATTAACCTTTATAGTCAATATTTCAGTATTTTGTTAGATCTATTGTGAGGAATTGTCTAGTGGAATATCCACAACACTTTATAGATCAATTTGATAATCAAAGACCGTTGAAATAACCATTCTTTGTTCCTAAGGAAGTAATGCATAACATTTTTTGTCGAGCTTACATAATCGATGAGCTACTTATGTTTATACGTTGAAATGGATTCATTGTAAACACAAGTTCATTGAGAAATAGTTTTACAAGTTTGGTATCTTAGATTAGTCTGC
>JZKD02S2264496.1:299810-314667 GCA_000966675.3 Picea glauca
GCGGAAACCCCACAACAAAATCCATAGAGATGACTTCCCATTTGGACATAGGAACATCATGTGGTTGTAGGAGGCTTGTCGGGTGATGGTGGTCGGCTTTCACTTGTTGACACTCCAGTCATTTGGCGACGAAATGGACTACATCGCGCTTCATGCTTACCCAGAAGAAGAGCTTCCTCATGTCTTCGTACATCTTCTTCACACCCAGATGCGCATAATAAAGTGCTCTATGGGCTTCCTTCAGTATGATGCTTCGAATATCCCCATTCTCAGGGATGTACATCCTTCCTCAATATCTTAATAGTCCGTCTGTTTCCAAGCTATATCCTTCATACTTTGGATCTAACTACTTCCTACTCTGGAGGTTTGAAGTAACCTTTAAATATCAACTATCTCCTGGGAGTTGTGTCAACACATGTTCCCTCAGATTGACCTTTAAGGTTACCAAGGAGAAGATACGTGGTCTCCTACTCAAGGCATCTGTGACCACATTTTCCTTTCCCTTTATGTATGAAATACCAAAATCATACTCACTCATAAACTCACTCCATTGCCTTTGCTTGGAATTCAGATCTCCTTGAGTGAAGAGATGTTTTAAACTTTGATGGTCCATTTTGAGCTCAAATTTTCTCCTAACAAGATAGTGCCTCCAAAGTTTCAGAGCTAGTATTACAACTGCCAAATCTAAATCATGAGTCACATATAGCTCCTCATGTTTATTCAACTTCCTTGATGCATAAGCTATCACTCCTCCATCTTGCATTAGCATGGCCCACAACCCTTTCTTCGAGGCATCCGTGTAGACTGTGATGTCCTTTTCCATATCCGACACTCATAGAATTGGCGCACTGGTTAGTAACCTCTTAAGAACAATGAATGCACTATCACACTCTACTGTCCATTCATACCTGACCCCCTTGCACTGCAAGGTGGTGATGGGTTTCACTATTTTTGAGAACCCTTCCACAAATCTCTGGTAATAACCTGCTAGCCCCATGAAGCTTCTCACCTCATGGGCATTTTTCGGCACTGGCCAGTCCATAATGGCCTTTACCTTTTCTGGGTCCATAGAGATTCCTTCGCCATAAATGATCTGACCTAAATGGTGGATCTCTTTCCCAAAGAAGGAACACTTCGGCAACTTCCCATACAATTTGTTCTCCCTAAGGCATGAAAACACTATTCAAAAGTGTTCCTCATGTTCTATTTCATTCTTGGAATAGATGAGGATGTCATGTAAAAAGACTTGTACAAAACGGTCTAAGTACTTCCAGAATACGTCATTCATGAGGCTCATGAATATTGCTAGCACATTCGTCAATCTAAAAGGTACTACAACAAACTCGTAATGTCCAAACTGAGTTCAGAAGAAAGTTTTTGGGATATCACCTTCCTTAATCCTTAACTGATGATACTCTGATCACAAATCAATCTTGGAGAATACCATTTCTCCTTTCATCTGATCGAAGAGGTCATCTATTCGTGGCATTGGGTACCTATTTTTCACTGTATCATGTTTCAACTCCCTATATTCTATACACAGTCCTAAGGATCCATCCTTCTTCTTTACAAAAATTATCGGCGTGCCCCAGGGTGAAACAATGGGCCTTATTATCCCTAAGTCCAGTAACTCTTTCAACTGCAATTGCAATTCACAAAGTTTCGGTGTTGTCATCCGATACAGAGTCTCAGAGATTATTTCTACACCAGATTTTAGCTCAATAGTAAAATCAAGCTCCCTCTCAGGAGGTAACCTTGGTAACTCATTCGGAAAGACATGTTTAAATTTTGACAATACCGGGTACTGATCCAATGAGGGTACTTTCCTTTCATTCACTGCTTCCACTACATACAATCGACACCCTTGTCTCAAGCATCGCTTAACCTTCATAGTTGATATGAAGCGTAATGACACTTTTCTCTGTACACCCTGGATCTCTACTGGTCTTCCTTCATCGTCGACACAAAGCACCCTCTTTGTGAAACAATATACCAAAGCTCGATGAGTTGCTAACCAATCCATTCCAATGATTAGGTCATATTCCACGAGAGCAGTGACGCATACCTTCAACCTGGTAGTACACACTCCCAGGTCTACTATACAATTATCAACACTAGGTCCCACTGCTTGTTTTTCCCCTAAAGCCATCTCGACTTGTTTAAAGTCATCGTGCTCGTAGGCTGCCAACCCACTCTTTTGTAATGAAGATGGTGAAATGAAACTATCTGTCGCACCAGAATCAAACAAAATCTTAACATTGATATGATTTAGCATACCTGATGACTCCACCACCGTGCATTGATGTTCGGCCTGGTGATTATTAACCGCTTCATAAATATGGTGGTTGCTACTTGCTCTCCCAATCAGTGCCTTTCCTTCTCTATGCACGAACCCTGATTGTAACTCTTGGTAGTCATGCTGGTAATGGGGTCCTCCGCACCCCCAACAGGTAACACGAGATTGAACCTGTGCACTATTATGTGACTGACTCTGAAATGAGTTCCTTCCCTTGGAACCCCTGCCCCTACTCGTTGTTCCCTGAGATGGTCGTGGACCTGTCTACGTCATTGGAGATGAACGATATGCTGCACTCGCTGACATTGAAATTCTTGCAGCTACTATCCTTGGCGTGACTCTGTTACCATATGGTTGGCCTTGAGCCCCCTCCCCTAGGAAATGTCCTCGGGGCCTTCCCTACGAATCTAGGACGATGCGAAAATGTCAGTCTTGTACCCTTGGTTAAGTTCATGTGTTCCTCCGCATAACATGCATTTTCCACTGCTTCTACTACTGAATACAGTTTGCACATCCGCACCATAGCTCTTATCTTAGGGTTCAATCCATAGAGGAAGAACTCTGCCTGTCATTGGTCATTGTCCATATACGAAACATATTTGACCAGTTCCATAAATCTGATCCTATATTCTTCTACAGTTATGTTTCCCTGTACTAAGGCATGAAATGCTCCTACCTGTTGTTCCTCGCAGTATGCTGGTAGATATTTCCTTTGTAACCTCTCCTCGAAAAGTTCCCAAGATACTGTGTCTCGGGTAAGGTGCAGTTGTCTTTCCAGGTTTCCCCACCAGTTCAAGGCATTGTATCTTAACTGAAAATTGTGATCTTCGCCTTTGAGTTGGACGCATAGTCCCTTAAGGAAAAACTACTTGTCATGCCTTCCAACCATGCTTCCGCGCATTCACTAGTATGACCCCCGACAAACTCCGGAATTTTGATCTTCTGCAATTATCGCATGATGTCTTCGGGTGGAGGTCCTCCCCCTGAATCCCTTGACTCTTCTGGATTACCTATTCTAGATGGTGGGGGTTCCACTTCAGTCCCTGTCGGTTGTCGCCCCTTTAAAGTCTCATTAATGGCTTCCAACGAGCGTAGTATGAGGGCTAGTTCGGGTGATGGTGGTGGTGGCGTTGGCAGTGTTGGCTGTGCTTGCGACGACACTCCCCTGCCTCGGCTCCCTCGAGACATGACCATCTTGTATGCTCTAACCTGCATCAACCAAGTTGTCAGGGTGAGTTCGAGGATGTTTCAAATTGGTGCTACACAAACTAGAAACAAGGTTAGGCGTAAGTTTTCTTTACTTGTCTGTAAATAGACATTACTCCTTTAGGGGATTGGCTAGGTTAGGATTAGGATTAAGCATCTAAGCTTGATTTCTTCGCTCCTATGAAAAATGTATTGGTTCCCTTTCCCTGTAGCTATGCTAGTCTTGCGCCATACTCGCCAATTCCTATGCTTACCCTCCTAGTGCATATGTCACCTCCTCCCCGCCTGTCCCAGTCTAAGTCCTTTTAACTTTTTGCTTACGACTAAATATCCTCCGGTGCCTGACTCGGGAGCTTTTACTTGGCGTGTAGTGTTGGCATTGTCGAATGCCGCATTGAGATTTAGCATTGACTTGACTGGTGGAATGGAGTGGAGGGATTTGGCACTTGGCTCGATGAGTTGTGTGTAAGGTCTCATGAGCCTGACGCTTGGATAATCGAAGACTATTCTTCAGGCTAGTACCTTGCTAATTGACAATTAAACTATTTATATGCGAATTTATTTGTAAAAGTGATATGTGTGGTGCATTGGTGTTATTTCTCTTCTTTAGGCACATCGCTTGGTGGGTGGTCACATGTTAATAATTTTTAATCTCTCCAAAATAATTTTTATTAGTATCGTAATGTTATGTTTAAATATTATTAAATATGTGAATGTTAATAACACATTAATTACTTAATTACTATTATTAATTATTATTATTAATTACTTTTGATAAAATTAAGTTTAGAAAGTAAATACTTAATTTCTATGAAAAAAATTCTGACATTCAACGAGACTAGAAATTTAAATTTAATTATTAAAATTTAGATTTAAAATTAAAATTAATTATTTAAAATGCAATTAAAGTAAATTAGTGAAAATGAATTAGTAAAAGAATATAATATAATATAATATAAAAAAAATATATCTCTACAGTCTGGAAGTGGGTCCTCACATGAGGCCCACGTGCCCCCTCCTTCCCACTTGCTCTTCATACCTAACCCTAAAACCCTACACCTGCCAGCTCTTCGAACCCTACGTGTCCTTCCTCACATCCTCCTCCTCCTACTCCTCTTAGTTCAGATAGGATGAATTGGAAGAAGACGAAGGGACTGGTGTTGGCAGCAATTGCAGGGATGCTCATGTAATTTCTCGCAAGTTTTCGGCGAATGAGCGGTGGGAAAAGAGATTCCAGAGGGTAAGGAATCAATTACGGTTAAATTTAATTTCTCAGCTATGTGCATTTACACCCTCCGTTCCCACTTACTCAGTTGATAAATACCGCTGGGTTTTTTTTAATGGAGGTCAAGCTTCAGGTTATCATGTAAAGCTCTCCAAGAGTAAATTGACTCAAATTTATCATACAAAATCCTTTAATGGTTCTATTAGCTTACGTCATTTTTTTTTCGAGCAGTTTGGATACGAGAATTTAGTGTGCTTAAGTTTGAGCTCAGCCATTTTAGCGTTGAGATTTTCTTTTTGTACATTTAACCTCAGAAATGCAGGGAATGGAATTCAAGCAGTTGGTTCTCAGTCTCTTGATTCTGTGGTGCCTGGAAATGACCTTTTGCCTTGCAGTTGACACTGGTTGCTCCCTTGAGTTTGGCAACTTGAACTTCACAAAAGTAAGCTCTCCATGCTTTATTCCAGACAGATGAAGATGTTGTCGATTTGTAAATGCTATAGTATCCATTTCTATGTCACGATACACAAACGTCATGGGTAACCTTGTAGTTCCTTCATCGTCTTTTGAGATTTGTCTCAAGAAAATATCGGACACATTGCAGTCAAATGGAATTTCACCGAATGAAATGGCATTATGTGGCTTGGGTACAAAAATTACTGCTAATTTTCATTGGAAAGGTCATACAAATGTTGAGGAGATGGAGGGAACATCGAGTTTCAGGGAAGTGCAGTTGAGCTGTGTGAAATTACTATCATCATCTGATAGTTGCAGAGAAATGCTTGAATGCCTGTTTTACATTTGTTCATAACCTTGAATGTTTAGAGGATAATTTGACTTTAAGTATATGCAGGGATGCTTATCAGAGCGGGCGAAGCTTGCAGATAAATATCACCTCATAGTCTTTCTGAAGGACCTGAAATGCTTGCATCCACCATCATAGGTGCAAGAGATTTTGAATTCACTACACAATATGGTGCTCACCGAAGAAAATGGTGGTGCCAACAACAACAATGGGCTTCATAAAAGGCTTGAGGCATTTTTCCGCGAAAATGATATGCTAAGGGTTGAGAATTTGACACTGGTGAAGGAAATCGATGGAAGAAAGAATGAGAATGAGCAGCTCAGATCGGAGAATGCAGATTTGGCTCTTCATTTGTAGGGATTCATAGGCTAACCGTCTCCGGATCTTGCGAGGTCGAAGATGGAGGAGGAGGAGGAAGTGACAGAGAATTATCCTTCTTTTGTCAGTGATGGTTGTTTGAATTTTGATGGGGCCAAGCGTTATCTTGCTACGCTAGAGGAGCTCCCTGTGTACGTCAGTTACGTTGACACTAACCTGCGGCACATCTGGTCTACTGAATATCTTAGCGATTTCAACAAGGAGGTAGGAGTATTCTCACCAAGATTTGAACGTTAGGTCGATAACTATCTCAAATTACTATGATACCATCACCTAACAATGAAAATCAATTTATAATAAAATAAGAGGTTTTGTGTTTTTCCCGTTTTGATTTCATTTAATGAATCCATCAACGATTTGACCAAGAAGGCAGGCCTGGGAACCCTTGCTAAGTTATTTTCATTTTGTGCAACTCCAGTCGTATTCTGAGACCTTGAATTTACATTAAACTAGGAATTTTAGTATTTTTACCCTTTAGAATTTATTTAAAATAAAATAAGTTCCTAATTTTAGTATTTTACCCTTTAGAATTCATTTAAAATAAAGGAAGTTCTAACAAATACAAATTTAAAGTTATTGAGTTTTCCAGCATGAAAGAACCAATATCTGCATTATTTTCACCAGAGTTCCCCCTCTTTGTTAAACTAGTGGGCTTTACATTCCACTTAAATCCCGTGGCTAAGTAAAATATTTTCCATCGAAATCAACGAGGAGATTTTCACCTAACTTCATTGAGATACACTACCTAGGACAAAGACAAACTGCATAGACTGAGTTAACAATGAGATATCATAAATTTCCTTCCTCCTCTGTTCAGATACACCATGGAGGAGAACTGCATAGGCTGAGTTGACAATGAGATATCACAAGAATCCCRCGTCCCTGCATCTACTAGAGATGAATTAACARGATTTAGGGTTGTCCAGCATAAGMGAAAGGAAATGGGATGAATTAATTGGATTTAGGGTTGTCCTAGGGATGTCCATCATAAACGAAAKGAAATTCTAGAAATTTGCTTGGTGAARAATGGGTTTTTTTTTTTTTTTCTTTGGTTTTTTTAATTTATTTCCTCACTTTTTGAGCAAGAGGAACTGAAAGTTGAAACCAAATTCTCTGATTATTTGGGAACCATATTCTCACTRTGGCTTGAACCATATTCTCACTGTGSCCTGAGAGGTCCACATAAAAGTTTAAAAGTTTCACTAATCTTCTTATTTAGTCACGCTTAGATWTGAACATAACAAAATTCTTTGGCATATTGCGGTAGGAAGTTCAAATTTATGGATCTATTGTTAATTACATTAGAAGAAGCAATGTAAAATTACCATTATTGTAAACTTTTTTTATAATACTCTCAATTCCTTTTATGTTTACAATGAAACACCYCATATATTTTYGGGAAGATATATTTAGGAAATATTGGAGAATATCTGTARCAACCCTAGTAGCTTGTTTTACTTTGGTAAATTTGTTTTTTACATTTTCAATTCGTATTGCATTTATTTTTATATTTGTGTTAAAATTTCTWTGTTTGGTTTGYAGGTTAAGCGTAGTTGGAGTTAGAGCTTGGAGTTTTGGCCCTCAGGCCCATATTTCAAACAAAAKATCTGATACCATTTGTAGTGGCCATATTATTTAACATCAATTAATTCTACAAACAAAACAGTAAAATTCAATAATTCCTTTTATGTTTACACATACGCATTATAAATTTATCAACATTAATAAAATTTTATAACAAAATAAAACAAACAGACAATTTAAATTACCTTGGTCTGATGCTAACCCTTCGCTTTCCACTTGCCTTGTTGACCGTTGCTGAACTGTGTAAACACTGCCCAAAACTTGTTCCACCCTGCCAACTAGGAAAACTTCCTAGCTCCAGTATATCATATGGATATCCTGGCTCCCGTGCCCAAAAACCCCAACAAACCAGTGCCCCTTGAACTAATCCTCCCGACTCCAGAACTCAACTCTCCTCCCTGCAAATTCAAGAGAGCCCCAAAGAAAAATAATAATCCCGTAGAATGATCCCTTTCCTCCGTAACCTCCCCCGCTCATATCCCTCCTTCACTGCCCTTTTCTCATTTACTTCCTTACCTACAATTAGTTAATGCCCCTTATCCTTTCATTTATTATTTTATCCTTTCGTAATTAATATCTTATTCCTTTCCATGTACGTAACCCTTTTAATTTAAACAATATAATTTATTAATCTTTTAAATTTAATACCCATGTTATTGAATGTAATAGGTAGTTAATTAATTAATTAATTAATCAAAATTATAACCTTTAATTAATTAATAAATACTTAATTAATATCATTAGACCAATCTTGGTTTAGTTATTAACATGGTAGGAAAAAATAATTATCTAATAAATCTTTTACTTAATAATCCCTAAGTATATATACTACTAGTGTTGTTACAATAGTAAACATTACTTTCATGACTTCTCCACACTTATCTTTATGAAATTATCTACACTTAAACCGTCCTTTAAACTTATGAAACATGAGAATTTTGAAGCATAGTACTTAGAAAGATATATTCACATAAAAAAAAAATCATATTGTTTACAATTTTTTCTTCTTTTCATTTGTTTCTTATAATGTAATTAGTAGTTAAAATTAGCCATAATTCATTTTAGCAAAAATGGATTGAGTGAAGGAATATTAAAAGTTTTCTATGTTTTCCATTTTTCTTGTTATCCATTGCGTCTTAGGATGTAACTAGATGTAAAAAATTTGCCATAAATTAGCACAATTGTATTCAGTGAAGGGATATTAAAAGTTTTTTTGTTTGTTTATAACGTGATTAGATGTTAGAACTTTGTTTTAGGAATATTGAAAGCTTTTGTTTCTCATCGATAGGAAACCTTGTTAATGTGTATCCAAGAAGATATTTGAAATCAACCACAAATCAATATTAAAATAATTAAAAGTTTTAGATTAATTCACTATTCGAGCTATATATATATTCCATACGGTCATTCCATGATATAAGATCAATAAGTTTGAAATATATTTTTAATCTTTGAATCCAATCAAATGATGGAAACTTAAACGAAAGAAGAGTAAAATAGTTAATTGATTCTCTCCCATAAATAAAATAAATGATTAAAAGAGAGTCTATACTTTCATGGAGTGGTGGACAACCCATAAGATAAAGAAAAAGATTGGCATTAAATAGAGATGTATTATAGAGTGTAGTACACCTCAAAACAAAATGAGGACAATACAAACGTGAAATGTGAGCTACTTTATAAAAAGTGGGGACAATTTTATGACAAAAATTATTCCGATTTATATTGTAAAAATTTAAAAGTATTATATATATATTGAAAATACAATTACAAACAACAATGTAATATTTTTTTTATTTTAATTATTACACCATATTAAAAACAACATTTTAGTTTAATTTTTAAATTATTTTTAATTAAATCATTTTTCGGCACTGGTCACTTCATAATGGCCTTTATCTTTTCTGGGTCCACAGAGATTCCTTTGCCGGAAATGATATGACCAAAATAGTGGATCTCTTTCTCGAAGAAGGAACACTTCGACAACTTCCCATACAATTTGTTCTCCCTAAGGCAGGACAACACTATTCACAAGTGTTCCACATGTTCTCTTTCATTCTTGGAATAGATGAGGATGTCATCTAAAAAGACTTGTACAAAATAGTCTATGTACTTCCGGAATACGCCATTCGTGAGGCTCATGAATACTGCTAGTGCATTGGTCAATCCGAAAGGTAATACAACAAACTCGTAATTTCCAAACCGATTTCGGAAGGAATTTTTTGGGATGTCACATTCCTTAATCCTTAACTGATGATACCCTGATCACAAATCAATCTTGGAGAATACCGCTGCTCCTTTCATCTGATCGAAGAGGTCATCTATTCCCGGCATTGGGTACCTATTTTTCACTATAGCATGTTTCAACTCCCTATAGTCTATACACAGTCGTAAGGATTTGTCCTTCTTTACAAAAATTATCGGCGTGCCCCAGGGTGCAACACTGGGCCTTATTAGCCCTAAGTCCAGTAACTCTTTCAACTGCAATTGAAATTCACAAAGTTCTGGTGCTTTCATCTGATACAGAGTCTTGGAGATTGGTTCTGCCCCAGGTTTTAGCTCAATAGTAAAATCAAGCTCCCTCTCAGGAGGTAACCCTGGTAACTCGTTCGGAAAGACATCTTTAAATTATGACAATATCGGGTACTGATCCAATGAGTGTCCTTTCCTTTCATTCACTGCTTCCACTACATACAATCGACACGCTTGTCTCAAGCATCGCTTAACCTTCATATTTGATATAAAGCGTAATGACACTTTTCTCTATACACCCTGGATCTCTACTGGTCTTCCTTCATCGTCGACACAAAGCACCCTCTTTGGGAAAGAATCTACCAAATTTTGATGAGTTGCTAACCAATCCATTCCCATGATTAGGTCATATGCCCCGAGAGAAGTGACGCATACCTTCAACCTGGTAGTAAACACTCCCAAGTCTACTATACAATTATCAACACTAGGTCCTACTGCTTGTTTTTCCCCTGAAGCCATCTCGACTTGTTTAAAGTCATCGTGCTCATAGGCTACCAACCCACTCTTTTCTAATGCAGATGGTGAAATGAAACTATTTGTCGCACCAGAATCAAAAAAAATATTAACATTGATATGATTTAGCGTACCTGATGACTCCACCACCGTGCATTAATGTTCGGCCTGGCGATTATTAACCGATGCGTAAATCTGGTGGTTTCTACTTGCTCTCCCCATCAGTACCTTTCCTTCTCTATGCACGAACCCTGATTGTAACTCTCGAAAGTCACACTGGTAATGGGGTCCTCCGCACCCCCAACAAGTAACACGAGATTGAACTTATGCACTGTTATGTGATTGTCTCTGAAATGAGTTCCTTCCCTTGGAACCCCTGCCCCTACTCATTGTTCCCTGAGATGGTCGTGGACCTGTCTGCGCTGTTGGCGATGAACGAGATGTTGCGCTCGCTGCCATTGAAAATTCTACAGCTACTATCCTTGGCATGAATTTGTTGCCATATGGTGGTGGCCTTGAGCCCCCTCCCATAGGAAATGTCCTCAGGGCCTTCCCTACGAATCCAGGACGATGTGGAAATGTCGGTCTTGTACCCCTAGATAAGTTCATGTGTTCCTCCGCATTACGTGCATTTTCCACTGCTTCTGCTACTGAAGACGGTTTCCAAATCCTCACCATAGATCTTATCTTAGGGTTCAATCCATAGACGAAGCGCTCTGCCCGTCGTTGGTCATTTTACATATACGAAACATCTTTGACCAGTTCCATAAATCTGATCTCATATTCTTCTACAGTTTTGTTTCTCTATACTAAGGCATGAAATGCCCTTACCTATTGTTCCTCATAGTATGCTGGTAGATATTTCCTTCGGAACCTCTCCTCGAAAAGTTCCCAAGATACTGTGTCTTGGGTAAGGTGCAGTTGTCTTTCCAGGTTTCCCCACTAGTTCAAGGCGTTGTCTCTTAACTGAAAAATTACGATCTTCGCCTTTGATTTGGACGCATAGTCCCTTAAGGAAAAACACCTTTTCATGCCTTCCAACCATGCTTCCGCTCGTTCACTGGCGCGACCCCCGAAAAACTCTGGAAGTTTGATCTTTTGCAATTCTCTCGTGATGTCTTCGAGTGGAGGTCCTCCCCCTGAATCACTTAACGCTTCTGGATGACCCGTTCCAGACAGTGGGGGTTCCACTTCAGTACCTGCCGGTTGTCGCCCCTTTAAAGTCTCATTAATGGCTTCCAATGAGCATAGTATGAGGGCTAGTTCAAGAGATAGTGGTGGTGGCACTCGCGATGTTGGCGGTTCTTGCGACGATGCTCCCCTGCCTCAGCTCCCTCGAGTCTTCACTATCTTGTATGCTTTAACCTGCATCAACCAAGTTGTCAGGGTGAGTTCGAGGATGTTTCAAATTGGTGCTACTCAAACTAGAAACAGGGTTAGGCGTAAGTTTTATTTACTTGTCTGTAAACAAACATTACTTCTTTAGGGGATTGGCTAGGTTAGGATTAGGATTAAGCGTCTACGCTTGATTTCTTCGCTCCCATGAAAAAGCTATTGGTTCCCTTGCCCTGTAGATATGCTAGTCTTGCGCCATACTTGCCAATTCCTATGCTTACCCTCCTAGTGCATATGTCGCCTCCTCCCCGCCTGTCCCAGTCTAAGTCCTTTTAACTTTTCGCTTACGACTAAATATCCTTCAGTGCCTGACTCAGGAGATTTTCCTTGGTGTGTAGTGTTGGCATTGTCGAATGCTGCATTGAGATTTAGCATTGACTTGACTGGTGGAATGGAGTGGAGGGACATGGCACTTGGCTCGATGAGTTGTGTGTAAGGTCTCATGAGCCTGACGCTTGGATAATCAGAGATTATTCTTCAGGCTAGTACCTTGCTAATTGACAATTAAACTATTTATATGCGAATTTATTTGTAAAAGTGATACATGTGGCGCATTGGTGTTATTTCTCTTCTTTAGGCACATCGCTTGGTGGGTGGTCGCGGGTTCAAAACCCATAGACTCCCCCAAAATTTAATCTCTCCAAAATAATTTTTATTAGTATCGTAATGTTATGTTTAAATATTATTAAATATGTGAATGTTAATAACACATTAATTACTTAATTACTGTTATTAATTATTATTATTAATTACATTGGATAAAATTAAGTTTAGAAAGTAAATACTTAATTTCTATGAAAAAAATTCTGACATTCAACGAGATTAGAAATTTAAATTTAATTATTAAAATTTAGATTTAAAATTAAAATTAATTAATTAAAATGCAATTAAAGTAAATTAATAAAAATGAATTAGTAAAAGAATAAAATATAATATAATATAAAAAAATATATATCTCTACAGTCGGGTATTGGGTCCTTGCATGAGGCCCACGTGCCCCCTCCTTCCCGCTTGCTCTTCATACCTAACCCTAAAACCCTACACCTGCCAGCTCTTTGAACCCTACGCATCCTTCCTCTACCACCTCCTTCTCATCCACCGAGACCTTCCTCACATCCTCCTCCTTCTACTCCTCTTAGTTCAGATAGGATCAATTGGAAGAAGACGAAGGGACTGGTGTTGGCAGTGATTGCAAGGCTGGTTATGTAAGTTCTCCCAAGTTTTCGACGAACGAGCGGTGGGAAAAGAGATTCCAGAGGGTAAGGAATCAATTATGGTTAAATTTAATTTCTCAGCTATCTGCATTTACACCCTCCATTCCCACTTACTTAGCTGATAAATACCACTGGGTTTTTTTTAATGGAGGTCAAGCTTCAGGTTATCATGTAAATCTCTCCAAGAGTAAATTGACTCAAATTTATCATACACAATCCTTTAATGGTTCTATTACCTTACGACATTATTTTTTTTGAGCAGTTTAGATACGAGGATTTAGTGTGCTTAAGTTTGAGCTCAGCCAATGTAGCGTTGAGCTTTTCTTTTTGGACATTTAACCTCAGAAATGCAGCGAGTGGCGTTCGATCGGTTGGTTCTCAGTCTCTTGATTCTGTGGTGCCTCGAAATGACCTTTTGCCTTGCAGTTGACACTGGTTGTTCCCTTGAGTTTGGCAACTTGAACTTCACAAAAGTAAGCTCTGCATGCTTTACTCCAGACAGAGGAAGATGTTGTCGATTTCTAAATGCTATAGTATCCATTTCTATGTCACGATACACAAATGTCACAGGCGACCTTGCAGTTCCTTCATCATCTTTTGAGATTTGTCTCAAGAAAATATCGGACACATTGCAGTCAAATGGAATTTGACCCAATGAAATGGCATTCTATGGCTTGGGTAGAAAGATTACTGCTAATTTTCATTGCAAAGATCGTACAAATGTTGAGGAGATGGAGGGAACGCCGAGTTTTAGGGAAGTGTAGCTGAGCTGTGTGCAATTACTATCATCATCTGATAGTTGCAGAGAATGCTTGAATGCATGTTTTACATTTCTTCATAACCTTGAAGGTGTAGAGGATAATGTGACTTTAAGTATATGCAGGGATGCTTATCAGAGCGGGCGAAGCTTGAGGATAAAGATCACCTCACAGTCTTTCTGAAGGACCTGAAATGCTTGCAGCCAACATCAGAGGCGCAAGAGATTTTGAATTCACTGCACAATATGGTTCCCACCGAAGAAAACGGTGGTGCCACTAGCAGCAGCGTGCTTTAACAGAGGCTCGAGGCATTTTTCTGCGAGAATGATAGGCTGAGGGTTTAGAATTTGACACTGGTGAAGGAAATTTATGGAAGAAAGAATGAGAATGAGCGGCTCAGATCGGAGAATGCGGCTTTGGCTCTTGAGTTGCAAGGATTCATAGGCTCACTGTCGCCAGATCTTGCGAGGCCGAAGATGGAGGAGGAGGAGGAAGTGACAGAGAATTTTCCTTCTTTTGTCAATGATTGTTGTTTGAATTTTGACGGGGCGAAGCGTATTCTTGCTACGCTGGAGGAACTCCCTGTGTACGCCAGTTACGTTGACGCTAACCTGCGACACATCTGGTCTACTGAATATCTTAGCGATTTCAACAAGGAGGTATGAGTATTCTCACCAAGATTTGAACTTTAGGTCGATAGCTATCTCAAATTACTATGATACCATCACCTAACAATGAAAATCAATTTATAATAAAACAAGACGTTTTGTGTTTTTCCCCTTTTGATTTCATTTAATGAATCCATGAATGATTTGAACAAGAAGGCAATCCTGGGAACCCTTGCTAAGTTATTTGCATTTTGTGCAACTCCAGTCGTATTCTGAGACCTTGAATTTACATTAAACCAAGAATTTTAGTATTTTTACCCTTTAGAATTTATTTAAAATAAAATAAGTTCCTAATTTTAGTATTTTACCCTTTAGAATTCATTTAAAATAAAGGAAGTTCCGA
>JZKD02S2264496.1:334799-355189 GCA_000966675.3 Picea glauca
TTTTATGTTCAGAAAATTGAAATAATGAACTTATTGTTGTTAATTGTGGACATGCATATGCATAGAATGACGAGTCATTCTATTGGTCAAGTTGTTTGGTAATTGTGATTGAATTTCCAGGTGTAGAAATTCTAAGATTATTGCATAATATGTTGTACATATTGAATTATGATGTACAAAAAATACAGACAATTTGTTGGCAGCATGCAAGATGAAGTCTTGCAGGAAAATTGTAGGCAGTTTTGTGCCTATGGAAAAATCACAAGGATGACTGCATTCATAATGTGGCAACAACCAAGATGAATCATGAAATAGGATGTCATGTTTTGGGAATAANAGTTGAATTTCCTTTCGAATTAATTGGAATTCCTAAATGAATTCTTGTATGTTCTCTCATGATAACTGCATGTGGTTGATGCAGATGAGATGATGTTGATAAAAGTTAAAATGTTGGCTACAAAGAGTATCTCGGGAATATGCTGCTTGGAAAACCTTTGAGGGAAGTTGGAACTCCTGGAGCCACGGTGCTCTAAGACTTCCGGTCTGGCCTATTTCCAAGCCCAAGGAAGTGAGGTGTAGCACCGATGGACTATTCTTGTGAAGGTGTATACTCCCCGGTGGACAGGCATGTGGGGAATGAGAGACCGTTGGTTGGAGTACTATCAAGGTTTGAATGGTTGGAGTGCTGCTGAGGTCTGGTACCTTGGCCTAGACCATGTGGATAAGGATTGTGGACCATGGATATCTTGGGAATCCATTTCCCGATGGAGTCATATCTCTGCTACGGGGTGGATGGTCTCTAAATCAAAAGATAAGTACAATTCTCTATTTATTCTATGTTGTGTATGTTGTATACAGTTTTAATGTTATTAAATTTGTTTCTATATACATACATATACATTGCATATATTGTTGCCTTACTGCATCCATGACTGTACCTAAGGTGTCTTATATTTCATTACTTAAGAAATATATATACCTGATGCTAATCATGTAATCGATTGGAATATGATTCAGGTGGAACCAGAAAGTGTCCTGCAAGTGCATCCTGTGCGCATATTGGACAGGAAAATAAAACAACTTTGGAATCAAGCTATTGAGCTTGTAAGGGTCCAGTGGACATAGTCCCGAGGACGCGACAATGGAGGAAGAAGAGGTTATGCGGGCTGAGTACCCGCATCTTTTTGAAAATTTTGAAAGGCTTGCAGAGACAGTGTAAGTTGCATTGAGGACAGTGAAAAAATAAGGGGAGAGGGATTGTAGTGTCCCCAAGGCCGAGCCCCGTTGTAAACCATGTTTTGAAAGGAATTGTAATTATGTTTTATAGGATGGTGAGACAAGTTTTTATAAGATGGAGGCTTATGTCTTGTTAGGCCAGGGAGCCCGAGTGTTGAAGGTCAAGAGCCTGTTGTTGTATATGGAATCATGCAGAACAATTAATAAAATATAAACACCGCCATGTGCAGACCGACCATGATGAATGAGTGAAGGGGGACTAAGCATCCATAAGGTGGGAAAGGAATTAGGGGCTGGAAGGTGGGAAAAGGGGCTAAGTGTTGAGCCTAGGGGATTAAGCCTTGGGAATAATATTTTAATATTATTCCAAAAGATATGTCCATTATATGTTTTAACCTAAGTCGTGTTGGAGGGACATGTGATTTCCAAATCGTGGGAGGAACGCATGCTGAAGGAGGCATGAAGTCGCATGGGGGACAAGTGTCAACCCTAGCGCATGCAATGAAAGGCTGAGACGAGCCATGATGGGGGGGTTCCTCCTCCATTCTACCCAACCGTCGGAACGTGAACTCGTCTGACCTCTGCAAGAGATACCCTCGTGCACTCTGAACCAAAAAGGTCGGTGTCTGTATTTTCTTCTCGAAGGCTGGACACCCTTTCGGTTGTGAACCATTAAGTTTGAGTTGACCCCTGCATGGACAACTCGTCACGCATCCCTGAGAACCAGAGCATGGGTCTATCCCGTGTTGTCGGATTGAGGAAACAGAAGTGTCCAGTCCTTGATAATCCTAGTTATGTTGTGGCACCTGTTGTTGCTGCCCTGGGGTTTTCGTGTCTAGATTCCTGTTGATTGTGGTGGACGTGTAGTGTTTGACCCTGTGTGTTGATTCTGAAAATTTGAAACATCCTTTGTCCAAGCATCGAGCATATGCGTGGAGCCTTGTCTGTAGCCATATCCGTGAGACCATTCGCCATTGTTGAACCGGTGGGAAAGATGTGTCTGTTTTTCCCGGTTGGTTGTGTGGCCTTGCAATGCTAGACTGCGTCGAGGCTTGTTGGCCAGTTGTACAACACTCTCCCCAGGTGAGAGAGGTGATTGAGGTTGGAAGAATAGGTTGTTGGCCTGTGAGCGATTCTCTCTAGGAGAGAGAGTGTACAGAGGAAGGAGAAAACTCCTGGAAGGAACCTTGTAGCTGCCACACAGCCTAGAGACTTCTCGTCCGGCCTATTGCTGTAACCCAAGGCAAGGGAGGTTAGCAGGCGAAGGACTATCTAGGTGACATAGAAGGTGTATACTCCTGGGGTGGAACAAGCATGTGGGGAATGAGGGTCTGTGGGCAGTGAGCATGAGAGGTTCCTGGGAGAGAATTCCATTCTTGTCGTTGTGTGTTGTTTTCCTGTAACCTCATCCTAGCCTAGGATTCCTTGTCTTGGGGTGGGGCTTAGTCCCAGCTCAGGGGTGACCCATTGTTGAGATGATGAGCAGTGCGGTCTACGGCTGGGAGGTTCGTGGAAGGCCTGCACTTGGTTGGTGGAACTACCATTCTTTCAAAGATAAGTACCTAATTATGTTTTAATCATGTTTTGCATGACTCTACTTCTTATGTTATCATGATTTCCGTTGTGTATATGAATTAGTATGAAACACTATTGATTTTTAATTATGGTAGTAACTCATATGAATACTCTGTTAGAATGTGTTTATTTGTTTGAATGCATGTGGATTATATAATACCTGTATGAGTTATGTACCAAGTTCTCTTAAAGTTTCCTTTTAAGAGCGATTAAGCCATGGTAGCTGAAAAGGTGTGCTACAGTGATCCACTAGTAACTATGATCTAGACGGATCTCGGTTTCCATCCACTTTTTCCACTGAATCAACATTTCAAGCCTATGGTTTTGATAAACCATGGTAGTCACCCTTTTCATGGGGAATGAAATGTAATGTAATATTCATTTGTTACTTACATAAATCATGTAATTGTTTCCAAATGGTCTTATGTACATGCCTACAACATATCATTAATGCAATGAATCCCATTAGAACTCTGCAGTTTAGTCCACTTAGGTAGAGTAGTTCTGGGATAGGTGATATACTAGGAAGCCCTAGTGTTTTACATGCATATGAAATTTTATAAACTTATACTAATTTATCCCACATGCATCATGGGAATTGTTCTCCTCTCACTCTCTCATATATAATTTAGGTGAAGGAGGCACTTTAAGAATGCAATGAAGTGTGGTGTCAATCTTGGTGTAAATGAAGTGTAACCAACATCTCTTCCTTTTCAAAGATAAGCTACCCCATTCTACAAGTTTCTATTCTACAATGTTTTTCTCTCTTATTCATTAATAGAAATGTGTTTATTGCAATATGTTTGTGTATTTCCTTGTTATATATATTCTATATTTATGTCTTCGTGCCATTCTAAAAATAATTTGGATCAATGGTATCAAAACAGTTTACTCCTTGTCATTTATTAGAGTAGTTCCCCAATGAGATTAGGGTATAGAGAGTTGGGTCTCAAGCTAGTTTCTCTTGTGGACAATCACTCTCGCCAGCCTAAGAAACCCATGGAGGAAGAAGAGAGAGATGACAAAAGATGGGATCCTTTCAAGATGTTTCTTAAGGAAACCCTAATCCGACAGAGGAATGAGATGATGGAAAACTTCACTCAAATACTTAGAAGAATATAGATGGTAGTGGTTGAGGCATATTTGAAAAGCAACCACTAGTACATATGACCAAATTTGTGACGATTTTTCATTGATATTGCCACACTTATCCGTCGCAATTTCCACGAAAACCGAGACTTTTTTTCATCGATATAATTTCATCGCTATATCCATGATCTAAGTGTGCGTGGAAACATCGAAAAAATTAGCTCTCCACGTGTCATCATAAAGATCTATTAACCTTATGCATCATCGCAATTACGATGAAACTTCGTCGCAATTAAAATGAACAACCGTATAAATAACAACGAAAATTAATGCCAAGCCAAAAACTTACGACGCAGATGTTGTATTTGCGACGAAAAATCGTGGTAACTTGTGACGAAAATATGTTGTAATAGAGGCGAAAATCCACAAAAAATTCATCCCAATTGCGACGAAAAGTTATGCAAAGAAAAAAAGTTACAATGTAGATGTTTTATGTGCGACGAAAAACCGTAGTAGCTTGTGACAAAAATCTGTGGCAACTAGCGACGAAAAATTTGTTTCCGATGAACTATCATCGATATTGCGATGATGACTTTAATTTTTTTTTTTTTAAATTACACGAGATATGGTATTACCATATTACATTATAATATGGTATACAGTTGTAATATTCTAATATACTAATATATTATATATTTTAATATTGTAATATTCTATTGAAAGATGGATGTTAGAGAAAATGTATAGATCTTTTAGATTGAACGAGATTATAGTGTGTGTGTGTGTATATATATATATATATATATTCCTTACAAATAATCAAGGCACTAATCAACCAAATATTGGAAGCATGTGTTATCATGAAGTTGGATTAGAAGTGAGGATACCAATATGACAATATACACAAAGAATAATTCAGAATATTATTTTCAAAAAAACACATGGATTGCATGAGTGAGTAATTATGCAATTTATATTACACTATACTATGACAACAGTTCTAAGATTGATGGATGATATCTTAAGACCATTTCTCGAACTTGTTTATTGTAGCCTCCTTGGATTATATTTTGAATTTTAGCAAGATTTGGGAAGATCATTTCAAACATTTGGAGATGATATTTTTAACCCTTCAACACAATTAATTGCAAGACAACATGAAGAAATATGAGCTTGGAAAACAATTATTGTTGTGTATGGATTTTGTAGTTAGAGGATATGAATTTTGTATTGACCTAAGAAATATAAAATTCATTGTAAATTGGTTGATCCCAAATAGTTTAATTGAACCAAGGTAATTCATGGGGTTAGCAAATTATTTAGGAATGAAGTGTCTCTTCAATGCACATTAGAAAATGCAAGTATAACCTTTCAATTCATTGCAATTGAAAACCAAGTAACTGAATCTTTGACATGAAAGAATTGTAATGCATTAATATTAAATCTAATGAAACTTGCAATTTCATTTGAAATCAAAGCAAATGTCGCATGATACATAATGGGGGAACCTTTGATATGATGAAGGAGTTGGATAACATAACACTTGAAATTTTTGTTGGTGCAATCAGAATATACCCCAAATAAGATAAGGAATTGTACATCATAGTCTAGGCATTGAAGTACTACATGAATTATTTGTTGGGAAAATAGAAAAAAAATCACTTAAATCATAAGCTTTTATAATCCTTGTCAATTGATCCAAGTCACAACAAAGCCTAAACTTCATGTGAATGGTATCCTGCAACATTTTGATTCAGTATTCAAGTATGATAAATATATAAAAAACCACATAGTCAATTTCCTTTAAGATCTCTTTGTTTTTATTTGACCATAGCTCTAAAGTTAAACTCTTATGTACTTGAAGAATATAAGGGATTACCTACATCTAGCTCAAATTTTGGAAAATGGTTAAAACCTTACAAAACTTGTATACATATGCAAGTCTCGAGTCTTTGAGATGATTGTAGGCTTGAAGGATGATTAAAGTATAAATTTCATAATTTTGTTGTTAAGAAAGGAGAGCCAAGAATAAGCTCATGTGGGAAGCTTGAAGTTGTAAAGTCGATATACATTTTAGAGTAAACAAGACTAAATAATATAGTAGTTTTTATACCATGTTGAAACATGAAAACAAGATGTAATTATCTTCTTCGCTCATGTAAAGGTGCATTTTAGAATATCTACATTTATCATGTGTATATATAATAGATTCTCAAGAAAATTTTAATCCACACTCTAGATGATAATGGATATAAGTTGAAGAGAATTCTATCCTTTATTTACAATTGCATGGGTATCCCAAGGATTTAAATCACACATTGGTTCATTTGTTGTGAGGCTATAACATTCCAATATTTGGGAAGATTATTTTTCATTTATATATATATCATTGTTAATTGCACAATTCATTGCTCTCCTCAAATTCTCCACCTATGTATTTATCATATTTTATTGTACTCACTTTAACTTGAAATTTTAGCCCTCAAAGTGGAACAATTAAGAAAATTGATCGATGGGAAAATATGTGAACTTTGTTAAAAAGAAAAATCCACAAACATGTGTAGGTATAAGCAACCAAATTGTAGGAATCTCAATCAAGTTACGAAAAGAGGCATGCTAATCATTTAACAACACATACCTCCTAAGTTTGATCAACTCTGGTTGCACCCACCAAATAAAGGTTTAAAATGGTATTTTAGGATTTTGGATAAGAATGAATAAAATATATTTGCTTGGATTGGTCACCATATATGGGAAAATATTCCAATGTATATGTGTATCATTTGAAGTTGTCTATGCCATCCTCATTATATGGAGAATTTAATGAAGAGACATTGAGTCCCAAATTTGATGGGGATCATCAACTTGAAAGGGAAAATGTCTAATCCTAGTTGAATTCATATATTTGTTGTAACACACCCACTACCATAATCAAATTTTCATTGATTTCTGCAGAATCAGAGCCCCTGAAATATCTATGAAGGCCTAGCATAAGCTAGATCTTTCTCTCTCTCTGCTCCCATGTGATTGCGGGTAATGATCACAGGTCAAATAATCATGGCACCTCTTTTCATTTCACGCCTCAGCGCTACAGGGATGTTGAATCATTTGACTCTGCAACCGCCGAACCCTGTCAGGGTTAGTGACTGGACAATAGGGATGAATCCCTACAAGGTTAGCAAATGGACATTAAGAATGGCCCTGTCGCGCGGTTGAGTGGAGTACAGGTGGTGAGAGGGGAAACAAGACATGGTGGGCGACGTGACAGGAGACGGGTCCCATCTCACACACCACTACATTCCGGACACCCCCCCATTAAAGGCAGAATGGCAGGGGGGGTCCAGAATTTGCCTAAATGTCATGGATCAAGGTGAATAAATCCTGACCATTCTAGAGTTACGAGTTCGATTATGGACCCCCCGCTCACCGATAAAGGCAGAACAATAAGGGAGCTCTAGAATGAAGCCTCAGCCATGGATCTGGGTGGGTGGACTTTGGCTGTCGAAATATGTTCGCCACTTACCCTAAGGCACATTCGCGCCCCAACTTAAAGTTGACTTCTCTTCCTCACATATGACGGTTAGTATAGACCCTGAGATCCTCTGAAAGAATCACGTCTGTTCATTGGGACTTAACCACATGCTAACATCTCGATATTCATAAGTCTGGATTTTGGGGTTTGAGAGGACGAGGGAAGATGCCCTTCAGTATCCCAAATGTCGAAACGCCGAAGTTCCAAAAAAACCTAAATCAGTGATTATCCCCTTGGGTTATGCCTTGGTCAATATGACCTCTTCCCACATGACCACACTGTCTCTTCCGTCGGGATTTATCAAGGAGAGAGCTCGACCTCTTGTTAGCGGAACTCCTGAATCCCCCATCCTTGATTTCCTGAAATGGGTAATCTCTCGACACGTAGCCTCCCGAAATCGGTAGGCCTACAACTGCTATGGGGTTTCCACCATGGAACATCCCGATCTCTTGTCACCAAAACTCCTGAGTTCCTGACTCCTGATTTCCCGAAATGGGAAATCTCACGACATGTGGCCTCCTTTAATCGGACGATCCAGATCTATTTCGGGGCTTTCACCCTTATTCACTGGGCGTTTAACCCTTAGGTATCTCCTGAAAGATCCAACGGATGTTGGGTTTTCCATCTGAGATATGACGGCTCAGACAGGTTCCTAAATTGTGCATTCTCCCATGACTTCCCGGACGTGGAAAAATCAACGGTCCAGATGTTCTCATGGACCTTGGGGATCCACAATCCCGATCTCTTCACTACCCCCCGATCTCTTCACTACCCATGAAGACATAGAGAGACTAAGTCGTAAGGAATTTAACTCCCCCCTACTTTCTCCTACCAATATAACGGTCATGGGTGACCACAAATGAACAATCGTATGATAGCATATGAGCGGAAAGGAACTGTCTCCCCTCTCACCCCTGGAGCTTCGTCCTCTTCTGCACCCCCCTTTAGAAGTCCGGTGGAAAGTAATTTTCAGCCTAAGGCTATCTTTCCTCAAGGTTGGTGTAAATTCTCCGAGGAACACCATGAGGAAACAACATGTGAGATAAAAAAGAGTGTCAGAGATAAGATCCTTGGTAAAATTCCATAAATTACTATCAATGTCCTAGATTTTGTAGATCCAGAAGACGTCATGGTTATCAATACTACGAACAAAGCATGTTCTCCCAAGGGAAAATTTTATCCTCCACGTAGTTCTTCTAGCCCGATCTCATCCTCACCTGCTGCTATATTTCAGGTTCCTAAATTTCCTGAGATTCAAGGAATTACTCCCCCTTTCCGCTCTTCCAAATACAATATATTGAATCAGTTGGCCAACATCAAAGCAGATGCAACCCTTCTAGACATGGTTTCCATCCCCGAACAACAAATGCATATGAAACAATTCATGGAAGGAAAATATTTCATTCTACCCAATATTTCCGAAGAGGCAAATGAAGAGGATTGTTCTGTAAATAAAGTAGGTCTACATAAATTTAGATATCCTATAAAAAATCCCCCTTTTTATATTTGTGTAAAGATTATGTATAAGATTTCCCGTTATTTCCTCATTGATGGTCGTTCGAGCCCAAGTGTGATGTGAAAGATTATTATGGAAGATATAGGCTTGTATTATACAAATGAAAACACCAGAAGCATGCTCTCCTATAATATTCTACAACAAACAACCATAGGCAAGATTAAGGATGTGACCTTGGTTTTATGCACTCATCCTGAAATAAGGACAACCCTCAGCATTCAGGTAATTGATATTCATGTAAGCAATTATTTGATTATCTTAGGAAAAGATTGGCAATCCTTAACAAGTGGGTAACTCTCGCTCGACAGGACACATTTATCCATGCCTCGGAATGATAATAACATTATAGTCCTTAGAGAGGGAAGGATTTCAGCCTACATAAAGAGTGTTCAACAATCTGGTGTAAACTATATCAAAGAGGACCTAGGAGTGTATTCCATCTTTGTTGAGGAGGATAATATTCTTTTGGGAAAAATCAATTTAGATCATGATATGTGGCACATGCACTTTGATGGTTCATGATCTAATGAAGGTAATGGGGTTGGCATTATCTTGGTTTCCCTTCTAGGGAAAATTCATAATTTTTCTTACAGGTTAGAGTTTTCTTGTACAAACAATGTCATTGAATTTGAAGCTTTATTATTAGGCATTGAAAACTCTCGTAATATTGGTTGTCGTCACCTTTCAGTTTTTGGATATTTTGAGCTTGTTGTGAACCTGATATGTAAGATATGCTCTCTTGGAAACAAGTTGGTGGAATGATACACCCAAATTGTTTGGGCACTTATCTCAAATTTTTTATATTTCAACCTCACTCATGTTAAGAGGGAGTTGAAGTCAATGGTTGATTAGTTAGTTGCCTTTGACTATTCCCCTAATCAACAACTCTTGCCTCACGAGCCTGGTTTTTCTTTTCAATCTCTATATTGTCCATATATCCCTGACAATGTACAATCTTGGTAGGCCCTCCCTAATGATGAGAGAATTTGTTTTTTCATTCAAGACGAACCTCTCAAGCCTAAAAAAATTATATCTATAGAAAACAATAAGAATCCTGAGGGATTGAATCCTCTTGAGAGTTAATTTTCATCGAGTGATGTAGGAAATAATGAATAACAGAAGGAAGAGGAGTTATGAAGGAGGGTGGGGGAAACCATCTCCTTGAAGATTGGGGCACTCGAATCTTCAAGGAACGTTAACATAAGTATCCAATGTTCTGATAAAGAAGAAATGAAGTTTTCCAAGATACTTGGTGGATTTCAAAAGGTTTCTTCTCGACCTTATAAGGATATCCATTGTTTTTATCCTGGTCTTTTACAAAATTCTATTCCCATCAATGAAAGCATGAAACCAGTTATTCCAGAACAAAGATCTATTAACTCTGCATTTAAAGAAACCTTTCAAAGGGAGTTGGAAAATTTCTTAAGGGATGGGATTATTTTTTCAGTTCACCCTGAATGGATCTCTAAATGGGTACCTTCTTTAAAGATCGTTGATCATATTAAAACCTGCACTTTCAATTAGGTTTTTATGAGAACTCCTTTTCCTACTCTCAACATGGGAATAATTCTGTAGCCGGTTGTAGATTTACAGTTGAGGCCCTTACTTGACAGTTTTTTGGGTTTCAGGAAAATCAAAATAAAAGGGGTAGATGGTTACAAAACCACTCTTATCACTAGTTGGGGTACCATGTCTTACAAATTCCATATTTATGTATTACCTGATGCAAGTATCGCTTTTAAAAAAACTATACACACAACTCTTTATCAATTGATCCACATCCATATCTACCTTGATGATATAATCATATACATTAAAGAGCTGATAATTACCTTGGAGTACCAAGTCTTATTTATGGATCCTTTGAAATTTCCTTTTGTCCTAGATACTAACTCTTACATTCTAAAAGATCTACAAGAGAAATCATTTTCCTACAACACTAATAGTTCTCATTTGAAACATTACGAGGGACCAACATGAAAACTTCTAATGTAGTTTGGATTTTTTGTATACTAGTACCCTAGCTCTTCTTTCATTTTCTTCTTTATATTAGTTTGAATTCTTCTTGTTGTGTTAACACGTTCCTTGTTTCTTTTTCATTTATGTCTTTTATTGTTGATGTTTTAATTTTTTCAATTTTACTTCTGTCATGATTTTGTTTCCTGTCATATTTGAGTTAATTTGGTCAAAATAGGATGTTGGATCAATTCTTCCATAGGGATGCTCCTGCGAATAATTATTAGTAAATAACAATCAAGCTTACATGGCTATCTTGATGTCTCCTCTAAATCCACCCTTGAAATTATTATATATTTCAACTGTTGTCTTACAAAGAATTGGTTATGTCTCGCTTCTTCTCGCCTTTTCTTCATCCATTGAGCTTTTTAAAGAGAAAGTCCAAAAAAAATCCCCTTGAAGCTAAGAGAAAATTATGGTTGAATGATTATGAATACAGTGGTAAAACTCCTCATACTTAACACTTTTTATGATTTATTCCCAAGTTCCTCGTGATTTTTCCATCAAGTCCACTCACTTCCCCCTGCTGCATAATCTTCCTGGTTATACCTTCTTGACCTGTTGTTCTCGATCTATGAAACCATGAGTTATGAGTTCTAAATCTAATGAAAACAAATTTCCCTATGGAGTCGCCAGTTTGTTGAGAATTAAAATCTCAACAAAGTTCTTTCCCACAAAGTATTGCTAAATCCTATTATTATAAGCTAACCGGACAAATAATACTAGTAGGTGAGACCCCCTAGTATATTGGAGATCAGATCTGGTTCTCATTTAATGTGTGTTCTATTGTTTGACACTACTTACATGGTTGATGAAATCTTGGTTTGATTGGGATATGAATAAGGCCTGTTATGTCTTGGTTCTCATTGTGACAAGTAGATGATGGTTAAAGCATGTTATTTTCTAAGCTCTAATATCATGTTATGATGGCCTATGATGTTCATTGCTACCATTTCTATTTGTTCATGGATTCGTTTCTCTGACACTTGCACAATAAACATGTTAGTAATAATACATAAGAACAATTCAAAAGAGGCAAAAGCAAGATAAACAAATTCAAAAGGAAGAGTTTATACTATACTACACTACATTCATGGAAATTAGAATGATTGTTGTTAATATTAGCTAGCAAGATTATTATCGATGTGATTTTACTGAGTTATATAGTTGATATGCATATGGTATAGTTTGGAAAGATATGATGTGGGTGGCGCATTTGACAAGTGATAGATGTTAACTCCAATGCATGGTTTAATTGAGTTAATGGGAAGATTTATGGCATGTACTAAGGAATTAATGGACTGGGGATGGAGGCGACATGCATTTACTATACGTCCCCCTTATGCCTTCATTGGCTACCACCCTAATCGGTCTATTGTTCAGTTGTGTTGTGGTGGTTATGCTCTGGATTTATAGAAGAGGGGTAACCACTCAACCAACTCATGTTTTAAGGTGATTTTGATTGCATGTATGTATGTTTTTTCCATCCATGATTTTTCTCTGGTTATGAAATATATATTGGCTCGGATGTATGGGTTCGTTCTTTCCTTAAGTATGGAAATTGTGTAAAATTTTGATTTTCAGAATGAAGCGTTGGTGGCTTTCTCTGCAATAATGTTTGGAGTCACAATTTTATTGTTCGTCCTTAGTGTTTACACCCATAGAGGCTCTCTGTCATCCTTACTAGTTTTAGTTGGAGGGTTTCATTGGTCTAGAATGATTGGTTGTCTTCACAAATTCATATCCCATAACCAGTCTTGGATTTTATAGAGTTTAATGGGTTTGAAATGCCTGGTGTCACTATGCATTATTCACTTGGGAATTGGGTTGTTCATGTTACCATTGTTCATGCAGTGGGTTATATTGCTTCTTCTCGTCTCTGCTTCATCTCAGCATTGTTAGTTGCCTAGCTGGGAGAGACATGAGGGTTATACCCTATGTGTGCTAAGTATCGTTACAAGGCCCAAATGGAGCCTTGCTCCTTTGTTCATATCTTCTCCTATCGCGGGATTTGTCACCCTCTCCACGAAGTCAAATATGGTATTTCCTGTGTGTGCACCGTTGGTCTCCGAGGTTTTCACCATCAAGAAAAGTCAACTCTAGCCTCCCTGTGTTGGTCCACAGAGAAAACCCTTGCTTCCTCAAGTCCGAGTGTTGATAGAGGATACCATTATGGCCTGTCGGGTGTACTATTGGTAGTTATGGATTGGTGGTGTGCTGTCGAGAGAGTGGATTACTAGCTCACCTAGTTGATTATATAACAATGGTGTTGGTTTTGGTATCTAGTCACTACAATTGTTATTATAATTGGATGCATAAGCTCAACATGGTTATTTGGAATGAATTGTTAAATCAAATACACAATTGATAACCCAACACTAGTTTTAATTGATTAATGCACAATAATACTTCGTGCTTGATGCATTAGTATGAGTGGCATTCCTATAACATGAATCAATGATTATTGTAACTGTATGTTTTTAATGGCTAAAGGATTATTGCAATTGGGATGTTTATGGCATTTCCATCCACCGTATAGGTATGGTGATTTGATTGCATAGTCAAGGAGGGGCACAAGTTTTACACGGTACGGTTCGATTGCAATATTGATTAATTTGGGAAATATTGTTGCAGCCTCCTTATATTGGATTGATAGCTCGGCTCGATAGGTTGAGTTAATAATACTATGACTACGTGTTTTAGAATTTTTCAATGGGAATGTCGCAATCGTGGTAATTATGGCATGGTTATCCATTGTATTCGTTATCTCTATTAATTGATTTCTCCATTAGAGAATGTCATGGGTTTTTGAACAATCGCTTGTTGTAATTTGATCGGCTTGTGTTATGATATTGACATGTTGTTGTTGCTTCATTGTATTAAATTAATATCCCATCATGTTGAATGTTTAGAATCAAATAAAATTGGACCTGTACAATCACAGAAATACACTTGTGTTTTGTCGAATGGTTTTGGGTATTCCATAGCATAGCATGAGATGAAGTGGTGATTGTTGTCTGTGTGTTTAATTGACAAGTCAGAATCTTTGAAATTTAAATATGGTTTTTCTTTGACTATCCACTATGAATGTTAAATGAATATCATGATTTTCATCAATGGCAGGCACAGGTGATGTGAAAGTATAACCTGATTGCAATTTATTTTTTAAATGGATTGAAGCACATAATCGTGCATGACCTTTCAGTTGTATTTAATGACTAAAATAATTCATGGGAAGTGATTGATTTTGATGATGAACATAGTGGTTTACTGTTTATTCATTTGGAAAGTGTTTAAACTATTAGATGGATAAGTGAGATGAACGAAGCTTCCCTACAGGCTGTTGTGGAATGCATATCGTCTTGTTTTGATTGAATTGTGTTAAATATTTGATTACAATCAGGGAGGAAGTTAATGCACAAGATTACTTGAACTGTATAGAGTAATTGTTTCAAGGCCTCAATGGTCATTTGGTTGGTGTGTTTCCTTTTATAGAATGGTTCATGGATCACTTAATTTATTTTATGAACAATAATCGCTCTCTTCCCTACCATTATTTCTCTTTCCGCTAATTACAACTCCCTCTCCTTCCCACATTCATTTTTCACTCCCTATTCTAAAATTTAATTACAGTCAAGAAGAATTTTGTATTGAAACAATTTAGATTTGCCTTTTTTTGGTTGGATTACAGTGATGTTTTCTTTGGTTTTCATTACAGTTGATTGTTTTTGTTCATTGAGCAATAACCATGTTCTTTTCCCCCTCATTTTATCATTTTTTTTTCGCTCAATACAAGCCCCTCACATATCCCGGGAACTTTTGTTCACCCGCTGTTCATTGATGACAGTTAAACAACTTTTATGGATTGGATTGCATGAGCCTGATATGTTGTCGAGAAAAAATATATTTCAGATTCTTAAAGAGATATCATGTATGGTTGTTAAAATGTACTATTTTCTAATCAATCATGAATGTAGGAATGACCTTCTCCTGCCAAGGTAGCCATGGAAGAGGCAATCGAGGGAGAGGTAATTGGAACGGAGGCCCAAGAAGGCCAAGTTTCTCCATACAATTTGATGTTGACTCGAAAGAGTTAGGCCAGTTGTTTCAGGCCTGTAATTCGCATGCCCCATCATGTCTCATTGCAACCCAAGGCTCGTGAAAATGACGAATGGAAAGAGATTTTCCACCTGACAGTGTCCCAAAATCGTGGCTGGCCCAATTTGTCCTTACCTGCTCCCCTGCCTATTAACCCGATTGTCCAAGTTGCACCTGTTCACTCACCAATTAAGTCCTCTCATGCTAGAAAAAGGTTGAAAATTGAGGCCCACCATGACCTTGACAGAGGAAAATCCATTGTTTCCCCTTCCTCACCCTCCAATGGCTCTGATAAATATGTGTCTTCCCAGATGCATTTGGGGGATGATTGTTCTCACATGATCAACGAGATTAGGCCTAAAGGCTCAACGCAACCAAATGAAAATTCAAGAAAATCAAAGGGTGACAACATCAATCAAGGAAGCATTGCATATTAGAGTGGGAAATATGGCTTTTGAGTTTTTTTTATTTTATCTATTGTTAATGATAGTTGAATTCAAGAATTTTTGGATAGCTTGTGTTGAGTACATTTTTATGCTTCCTTTTTACACTATAAACTACACTTTTGCCTCTATAACCATCCATTTTTCCTTCATTTCATTCCATATTTTCCATAAAATAGCTTATGCAAGGTATATTTATCATTCTTAGCTTAAGAATTGAGTTTTCTAATTTTTGGCATTAAAATTGAAAATTTATAAAAAATTACAGGATTTGACTAAATCCCATAATTGCTCCCAGGTTTGTGTACTTTCACGACACCTGGGTGAAGTATGAGACTTGGGTCGTGATCCTTGATGTACAAGTATGGATGATGAGCTATCATCTTTGAGATTTGAGCCTTCTAGGTGTCTGGTCAACGCTGGTAAAACTAGGCCACTTCAGCAGAAAATACCCTGTTTTAGCCTAAAATCATGGATAGTTTTAGATTTTCATGGGATTTGGTCATATATTATGGATCTGAAGGGGGAATTCGACCTTCCTAGAATATATTATGGATCTGATCATGATATTTACGAGATTTATTAGCATAATTAGTTTTAAAACTCTTGTATAAATACTTTAAAGCATAGACTAGTATGACAACCTTGAATGTGAATGAAGAAACTTTGGAATTTGCAATCTTGAGATCAGTATTTCTTTTTTTTCTTGATAATTACTATGATATGATGATGTGAATTCTGCTAGAGCTCTTTCTTAGCTAAGACAACTCAAGTGTACAAGTGAAGCATTGGAGGGCCCCCTTTGCCAAACTAGTACACTCTTCCTTTATGTTCTTTTCAAGTAATCTTTGATACATGTTTTAGATTAGATCTTGTTGTAGATGAGTTTATTCTTTGTTGTAGTTATATGAATTCCATAGTTAAGTAGAACACTTAATGTTTCTAATCCTTACTCATGTTTTGAATGATTTCTTGAATAAGAATTCAATGTGTAGTTTGCTTTCAAGCATTAGAATAATCATGAATGCTTTTTGAGTTATTTATGCTTTCAATACTTTTGATTTAAATTGATGATAGTTTGTAATGAATGTAAGCAGACAATGAATGCATCTCTTGAATAAGATTTTTGTCCTTATAGCATTGATAAGCCTTAGAACTAGTTCGAACATCTCTTGAATGCTTACTCTTGATACTCTTTAGGAAAACAATTGTTGATTACTATTATGAGATCTATGAATAGGACTTATGAACAGAAGCTTAGCATCTCTTCCATATTCATCCCTTAGAATAGTTTTTGGTTTATTCCCATTAAAGAATAAAAGTTATCTCTAAATCCATATATTTTGGATGTGCCTCTAACTCTTACAAACACCGGATTGATAATCATTTGCACTCTAATTTACATCAGTAGATTGGAGCCTAGCATTTTGGCGTCATTTCTAGGGAGGCACATTTAGAGATAGGATTAAAAAAAAACATATATACATAAAATAAAATAAACACAGAATATAATTAATTTTAAGTTATGTTTCTTTATGTCTAAACTTAGGGATGATAAAGGCATATTTTTAAACCAAAACCCCCCAAAAACTAATCAACCATCTGTAGGAGCACGAACATCTACAACTAAAAAATACAAATCTAATACACCAACTGCTGGAAAAATCACTTTAGAAGAATTAGAGGAAAAACAACATTCAGGACAAAGGTTAACTCTCATAGAAAGACAAACTCTATTGGCTCATGAAGTAAAGAAGAAACAAACAGAATCAGAAATATCTTTTGTAGGAAAACAAAAAGAAAAGAAAACTATTTTTGAACAAATAGGACAACCTCTTTTTCCAACAAAAATATCTGACTGTACAATAGAGAACTTCTTTGCAATGTTAGAAGCTAATAGACAAGAAAGGGAGAGAATGGAAAGGGAATTAGAAAGGAAAAGAAATGAATAAAGAGGAAGGAAAGAACGAGAGGATAGAGAATCACATCGAGAAGAGACATGAGGAGGAGGAAATGATGAAGAGTAGGAACAATAACATACTACATTTGCATTTCCTATAGTTGATACACCAACACTTTTACGAGATGACATAAAAATGAAGAATATTCCTCCCTCTGTTCTTCCATATTTCTTTTTCTTGTCTACTGAAGACCCTGATGTTGGAAAATGTTTAACAAGTAGCGTATACTTGTCATTGATGGTAAGTACAAAAATGGAGCTGGTAGGATAAGAAGGATAAAATCTCAAGAGGAACAACGTTGAAGAAAACGCACGCCGCAAAGCTCAAGATACAGGAGTTTGTAGAGGAGAAGGAAGATAGAGATCCAGTGACTGTTGGATCCCATTCAAATTTACCGAAAGGTTGACAGCTGTCATATCTGCAGAAGATGCGAGGGAGATAAACCTCGGGAGCAAGAAAACAAGTCTCGACACGAGGAGTTGTCATCGGGATATCAACCATCGGGAGATCAGAGTTCTCAAGGTTGTGAGAACCGGGACATTGAAAGTCTCGATATCTTGACATAATTGGGACCATCCATTTGGAAGGATGCATGGAAGTGATCGGGCGCCACTAGGAGAAGCTCGACAGGAGGCTTCATCGGAGAATCGAGAATCGAAGTTTCATGAGTCCCGTGAACAATTACAACAGAAACCCCGAAATCGCGATGAAAGAAATCCCGACTGAACCTAAACCGTCAAATCAACATGTGATCTAGACCGTCGATCCAACTCATGACAACAGACCACATCAACTAGGGACACGTGGCGCAACAAGGGAATGACAGGTGGCAGGCAGATTCAACACTTTAGGCACATGTAAGTCACGAATCAGAGTGACACGTGGAATTATTTAACACGTGTCAAACCACGTGTGACGTCAGCAGAGTATCGGGGATCAGGACTTTGAAATGACAAAGTCACTTGACATTAGGAATGTTGATTTCGTGATATGTGATATCGCGATGTAATCTGAGCCGTCAGATTAAGGTTAAATATGAACCGTTGATTCCATTCAACGGAGAGGCGTCGGGGATCGGGACTTTGAAACGACAAAGTCACTTGACATCGGGAATACCGATTTTGCAATGAGCGATTTCACGATTTAATCGTAGCTGCTGAATAAGGATCACATCTGGACCGTTGATTCAAGTCTGTATCGAAGTTTCGTGGATCACGAATTCATGAGGCAAAGAACACAATGCAACAAAAATGTCGATTTCGCGATATGCGAAATCGTGAAATGATCTGAGCCGTCAGATCAAGTGTTGATCAGGACCGTTGATCACAACCCGTATTAGAGTTTCAAGGATCGGGATTTGTAAGTAACTAAAACTATGAACGCCAAGAATGTCGAAATCATGATATATGAAATATCGATTGGATCTGAACCATTGGATCAAGTATTGATCGCAGGGCTACTATTGCATGCAACAGTGAAATTACCAGAAACCACTGATGGTTTCAGCCAGAGGACTATAAGACACTTGGGAAAACGATCGAAGAAGCTAAAGAGTTACGATGAGGATCACGCAGAGCACTTGAGAGGTGGAGAAGATTGGCGCGGTTGGAGCATGCAGAGGAATGGAGAACATTGCATGCACAAGTTGCACATAAGTTATAAATACACAATACAGAGAAGAGAAGGGGTTGTTGTTGTTGCTGCTACTATTGGAGTTTGCAGTGAGTGTAGCTGGTGAAGGTGATTCATGGTTGAGGAAGAAGGAGAGTACAACAACTGAATTGAAGAAAAGAGGATCTGTGCAGTGAATGGGGATGGCGCACAGAGCTTAAAAGGCAGAAGAACAGACAACACAAGTGATCTGAGCAGAAAGTCAATGAGTCAGACAGAACAACGAAATGGAGCAGAACAGTGATAAGTCAGGTAAGCCATCGTAAAACATCATATCACTGTAATAAATTCAGTAGCAAAGATTTATATTTCAGGGTGGTTGGGAGGAGCTAGGGAGGACTGGTGTCCTCAAAGGTTCAGGTGGCTGCTTGAACACAAGGAGTTGGTGCTTCCTTCTAGTTGGTGCTAGACAAACTAGGGAGTTGGTGCTTCCTTCTAGTGGGTGCTAGAGAAACCAGGGAGTTGGTGCTTCCTTCTAGTGGGTGGTAGAGAAAACAAAGAGTTGGTGCTCTCGGCAAGTTGCAGCTTGCAAAACAGAGTTTGTACCCTCATTATGAGTTGGTTCTCATGTGTATGATATTGTAAAAATTGTAACCATTACTTATCATATAAAGAAAAAGAGGTTTTTACCCTGCATGGGTTTCCTCGGGAAATAACTGTCTCTGTGTTTCTCATATATGTGAATGATGCTGAAACTATGTTTATTTCTCTACATTATTGTAATCATCATTCAATGTTTCTGCAAAGAGTTTTAAAAGAAGCATAATTGTTTAAGCACGGTAACAACTGATTCACCCTCCCCTCTCAGTTTTCTAACAATTGGTATCATAGCCAGCCCCTTTTATCTAAGGGTAGATCCTATAGCTTAAACATGTCAAGCCATGAAGGAAATTCAACCAATAAGGCCCCTCTGTTCAATGGAACAAACTTTGCCTTCTGGAAAGTTAGAATCAGAACCTACATAATGTCTTTAGGTGCAGATATTTGGGATGTGGTAGAGACTGGTTATGTAATGCCAGTTGTGCTAGCTAATAAGGATGACAAAATAGAATTTAGCTTCAACGCTAAGGCTATGAATGCTATCTTGAGTGGGCTTGCAGAAGTAGAATTTGTAAAAGCTATGCATCTAGGAACTGCGAAAGAAATGTGGGACAAACTCATTAACAGTTATGAAGGTAATGAGAAGGTAAAGGATGCAAAGCTTCAAACCTACAGAATATAGTTTGAACAGCTGAAGATGAAGGAAGATGAAA
>JZKD02S2264496.1:362476-379033 GCA_000966675.3 Picea glauca
GGCCATTAGTTGTAATTTAGATTAGTAATGTTATTTTAATTATGTCGGCTTTAGGCCATTATTTGTAATTATACCTCCTAGTATCCTATATATACCAAGGAGACATTTTCATTTTTTTCATCTTGTACTTGAACATTTTAAGTGGGGTAAAAGGAGGTTGCCCCCTCGAAGAGGCTTATTCTTTGAAATTATCTTAGTTTCAAGGCGTTGAGTACTTTTCCTGAGGTTTTTCCATGGTATATTGATGTTTGGTTCTTAACACAATCAAAAACCCAGGATGATTAAAGAAAATGGTGTCAGTTCTGAATCTGTAGGATGAAGAAACAATGTTCTTTCTACTAAAAGACATCATCAGCAAGAAAGAAATCAATTTGTTCAAAGAAGACAACCATTTTTCAGGTACAAAGAATTTTTGTATGGCTATTGTTTCTATTGTTCTATCTTCGGTCACAAAGCTGTAAATTGTTCCTTAAGACCTAGAAATGAGCAATCAAGATTTCAAAGGAATAAATACTTCCCACAACAAAGAATGATACAGTCAGATAATAATCCTTCACAGACTGCAAATTGCCAAATTAAGTTTGGACACATACAACTAAGGAGGGCAAGAAATAATCAACAGTCAATAAGTAGGAAACACTGCAAGAATAAGTTTGACTTATTTAATAATGAGGTTGAATGCTAGACTTGTCATAACTTTGGACATAAATCTATTGACTGTCCGTTAAGGAACTATGAACCAGATTTGAAATCTCCTGTTGAAAATGTCAAGTTTTGGAAGAAGAAGGAACGTAACAAGTGTGGATTAGTATTATGTGCTCAAAGAAAAATAAAACCTTGGTATATAGACGGTGGTTTCTCCAAACACATGACGGGAGACAAAGGCAAGTTTATATCGCTAAGTGAAAGTAAATCAGGAACCGTAACCTTTGGAAATGATGCTCTAGGGAAAATAAAAGGAAAAGGGATGGTGAGCTTAAGTAATGGAAAAGGGAAAGCCCAAGATGTTCTACTTGTGGATGGGCTGAAACATAATCTTCTCAGTGTAATTCAAATGTGTGACAGAGGATGCAAAGTGTTGTTCACGTCCAAGGATTGTAAGATAAAGTCTGTAAACTCAAGACAAGTAGTGGCCAAAGGCATAAGGACAGAAAATAATGTATATGTGCTGAAATAGAATAGGGAAGAATGTCATCTAAGCAAACATGATGAAAGCTGGTTATGGAATAGGAGACTTGGACATCTAAACTTTGACCACTTAATCAAACTCAAAAACCTCGAGGTAGTAAAAGATCTTCCGAAAATATCAAAGCCCCAAGATTCAGTGTGCAAACCCTGTCAAGTAGGGAAGCAAAATAGGACACAGTTTAAATCCAATAGCTTTACTTCAACAAAGAAACCACTCCAACTAGTTCATATGGATTTATGTGGACCATCAAGACAGGAAGGCACAGGGAAAGAAAACTACTTCATGCTGATTATCGATGATTACTCCAGACTTACTTGGGTGGCTTTTCTCAAAGAAAAAGCTGAAGCATTTGAGAATTTTAAGATATTTAAGGATTTAACTTAGACTCAAACAGCCAAGAGGTTAAAGCAAGTAAGATCAGATCGGGGTGGAGAGTTTATGTCAAGAGACTTCAAAGAATTCTGCGATGAACATGGGATCAAGAGAGAATACACAATCCCAAGAACTCCACAACAAAATGGAGTTGTTGAGAGGCAAAACAGAACAGTGCAGGAAATGGCCAGGTCAATGATGAACGAGAAGAACATTGGTCAAACATACTGGGTAGAAGCAATACACACAGCAGTCCATGTGCTTAACAAAGCCCACCTCAGACCACAAAGTGACAAGACTCCTTATGAACTATGGTTTGGACGACCTGCCTCAATTAAACACTCTAGAGTCTTTGGGAGTAAATGATACATAAAGAATAATGATGAGAACCTCGACAAATATGATGATAGGGCTGATGAAGGTATCTTCTTAGGATATGCTACAAACAGTAAAGGATACAGATGCTATAATAAGAGGTTTCATAAAATGGTTGACTGTATTGATGTAAAAATTGATGAAGGAATCCCAGCAGGAGAAGTGTATGGTAATGAGTCTTCTACAGGAGACACAGCTAAAGATGAAGATGAATAGGTCCAAGAATTAGAAAATGAAGACTCTGAATCAGATGAAGACTCAGACACTTAGACAGACTCAAATCAGAAGTCAACTACAAATTCCTCCTCCATAATCATTCAAAAGAATCATCCTGCAAGTCAAATAATTGGAGAAAAAGAAAAAGGGGTACAAACCAGAAGAAAGCTAATCAAAACCACCCAACAATCTCATATATATCTCATATCCATGCTGGAACCCAAGAATTTTAATGAATCCAGCACAGATGATCACTGGGTTAAAGCAATGAATGAAGAACTTGATCAGATTGAGAAAAACAATACATGGGAGATGGTTCAAAGACCCGAAGGTAAAAACGTCATTAGCTCCAAATGGATCTTTAAGAATAAGATGAATGAGAAAGGACAAGTTGTCAGGAACAAAGTGAGGTTAGTCTGTAAAGGCTATGCTCAGATAGAAGGAATGGATTTTGATGAAACATTTGTGCCTATAGCAAGATTAGAAGCTATAAGAATGTTTCTTGCCTATGCTTGTCATAAAAGGTTTAAAGTCTACCAAATGGATGTCAAGTCAGCCTTTCTCAATGGAGATTTAAGTGAATAAGTCTATATGGAACAACCAGAGGGTTTCAAATTGAATGATAACCCTGACTTAGTATGAAAGTTGAAGAAAGATTTATATGGTTTAAAATAAGCCCCTCAAGCCTGGTATCACCGACTGGATACGTATCTCAAAGACAAAGGGTTCAAGAGAGGAACAACTGACAACAATCTGTATATTAAGACAAAGGATAATGAGTTTCTCATTGTACTGGTCTATTTAGATGACATCATCTTTGGATTTAATAAGGACTCACTAGTACAATGGTTTGCTTCTGCCATGGAGTCTGAATTTGAAATGTCTATGATACGAGAACTGTCATTTTTCCTTGGTCTACAAATTACTCAGAGGTCCGATGGGATCTTCATTTCTCAAGGAAAATATTTAAAAGAAATGCTGAAAAGGTTTCAAATGGAAGATTCTAAACCTGTGGGTACACCTATGGTAACTGTATGTAAATTAAGCAAGGATGATGATTCACTTGATGTTGATCAAAGCTCATATCGATCAATGATAGGAAGCCTGGTGTACATCACATCATCTCGCCCAAACATAATGAATGTTGTAGGAATGGTAGGAAGATATCAGGCTTGTCCTAAACAGAGTCATTTGCAAGCTGTCAAAAGGATATTCAGGTACTTAAAAGAAAAAATGACTTATGGTCTGTGGTATCCCAGAAATCAAAGTCTTCAGTTGACTGCTTATTCAGATGCAGATTGGGCAAATTGTGTTGATGAGAGAAAAAACACCAGTGGAGGAGCATTCTTCTTAGGTAACTCCTTAGTAGTCTGGCTTAGTAAAAAGCAAGTTTCCATCTCTCTATCAACCACAGAGGCAGAGTACATTGCTGCTACTACCTGTTGCACACAAGTATTATGCATGATTCATACACTTGTAGACTTAGAGGTAAAATATACTTCACCAATCCCAATTCTTTGTGATAACATGAGTGCCATCAGTGTGTCTAAAAATCCTGTCTTCCACTCCAAGACAAAAAATATTCCCATAAAATATCATTTTCTGAGAGAACAGGTCACCAATCAGATTGTTCAGGTCCAGTACATTCCCACTACAGAACAAATTGCAAACATCTTTACAAAGCCCCTATCCAAGAAACCGTTTGAATATCTTAGACAGAAGTTGCGTGTCATTTCATTTAACACTTAAAAGAGTCCATCTTGTTAGAGGGAGATTTGTATTTTTTTAATATCTAATGCCTCCTAAAATTACTGCAATAGCTCAGGGGGAGCTTGTTTCTTCTTTGACATTGATGTCAAAGGGGGAGAAACGAATTCGGGTGCCTTAGTTGCCATGAATGCCAAAGGGGGAGATTGTTGGAAAATGTTTAACAAGTAGCATATGCTTGTCATTGATGGAAATTACAACAGTGGAGATGGCAGGATAAGAAGGATAAAAGCTCAGGAGGAACAACATTGAAGAAAACGCGTGCCGCAAAGCTCAAGATACAGGAGTTTGCAGAGGAGAAGGAAGACAGAGATCCAGTGACCATTGGATCCCATTCAAATTTCCCGAAAGGCTGACATTTGTCAGATTTGTAGAAGCTATGAGGGAGATAAGCCTCGGGAGCAAGAAAATAAGTCCCGACACGAGGAGTTGTCATCGGGATATCAGCCATCGTGAGATCGTAGTTCTCAAGGTCGTGAGAACTGGGACATTGAAAGTCTCGATATCCTGACATAATCAGGACCATCCATTTGGAAGGACGCGTGGCAGAGATCGGGCGCCACCGGGAGAAGCTCGACAGGAGGCTTCATCGTAGAATTGGGAATTGGAGTTTCACGAGTCCCGTGAACAATTACAACAGAAACCTCGAAATCGCGACGAAAGAAATCTCGACTGGACCTTAACCGTCAGATCAACATGTGATCTAGACCGTTGATCCAACTCACGACAGCAGACCATGTCAGCTAGGGACACGTGGCACAACCAGGGAATGATAGGTGTCAGGCAGATTCAACACTTCAGGCACATGTAAGTCATGAATCAGAGTGACACGTGGCAGTATTTAACACGTTTCAAACCACGTGTGACATCAGCAAAGTATCGGGGGTCGGGACCTTGAAATCACAAAGTCACCTGACATCAAGAATGTCGATTTTGCGATATGCGATATCGCGATGTAATCTGAGCTGTCAAATTAAGGTTAAATATGAACCGTTGATTCCAGTCAATGGAGAGGCATCGGGGATCGGGACTTTGAAACGACAAAGTCACTTGACATCAGGAATAGTGATTTCGCGATGAGCGATTTTGCGATTTAATCGTAGCCGCTGAATAAAGATCGCATCTGGACCGTTGATTCAAGTATGTATCGGAGTTTCGCGGATCGCGAATTCATAAGGAAAAGAACACAATACAACGAAAATGTCGATTTCGTGATATGCGAAATCGCGAAATGATCTGATCCGTCAGATCAAGTGTTGATCAGGATAGATGATCACAGCCCGTATCGGAGTTTCGAGGATCATGATTTGTAAGTAACTAAAACTATGAACGCCAAGAATGATGAAATTGCTATATATGAAATCTTGATTGGATCTGGACCGTTGGATCAAGTATTGATCGCAGGGCTACTGTTGCATTCAACAGTGAAATTACTAGAAACCACTGATGGTTTCAGCCAGAGGACTAGAAGACACTTGGGAAAACGATCGGAGAAGCTGAAGAGTTACGATGACGATCACGCAGAGCACTCGAGAGGTGGAGAAGATTGGCGCGGTTGGAGCATGCAGAGGAATGGAGAACATTGCATGCACAAGGTGCACAGAAGTGCTGCTATTGGAGTTTGCAGTGAGTGTAGCTAGTGAAGGTGATTCATGGTTGAAGAAGAAGGAGAGTACAACATATGAATTGAAGAAAAGAGGATCTGTGCAGTGAATGGGGATGGCGCACAGAGCTTAAAAGGCAGAAGAACAGAGAGCGCAAGTGATCTGAGCAAAAATTCAATGAGGCAGACAGAGCAACGAAATGGAGTAGAACAGTGATAAGTCAACTAAGCCATCGTCGAACATCATATCACTGTAATAAATTCAGTATCAAAGATTTATATTTCAGGGTGGTTGGGAGGAGCTAGGGAGGACTGGTGTCCTCAAAGGTTTAGGTGGGTGCTTGAACACAGGGAGTTGGTGCTTCCTTCTAGTTGGTGCTAGACAAACTAGGGAGTTGGTGCTTCCTTCTAGTGGGTGCTAGAGAAACCAGGGAGTTGGTGCTTCCTTCTAGTGGGTGGTAGAGAAAACAGAGAGTTGGTGCTCTCAGCAAGTTGCAGCTTGCAAAACAGAGGTTGTACCCTCATTATGAGTTGGTTCTCATGTGTATGATACTGTAAAAATTGTAACCATTAATTATCATATAAAGAAAAAGAGGTTTTTACCCTGCATGGGTTTCCTCAGGAAATATCTGTCTTTGTGTTTCTCATATATGTGAATGATGTTGAAACTGTGTTTATTTTTCTGCATTATTGTAATCATCATTCAATGTTTCTGCAAAGAGTTTTAAAAGAAGCATAATTGTTTAAGCACGGTAACAATTGATTCACCCCCCCCTCTCAGTTGTCTAACACATGATGCTTTCATGTTTGAATTTGACATCATTTGTCAAACATATGGATATACCAATGATGCTCAAAAACTTCGTTTATTTCCTGCAACTTTGAAAGGATATGCATTAAAATGGTTCATGGGGTTGGGAGAAGCAACCATAGTATACTCGGATGACATGAAAAAGAAGTTTATTGCTAAATATCATCCCTATTGTAATTCCAAAGACTCTAAAGAAGATATCTTTAAAATGTCTCAAAGTGAAGATGAAATCTTAGAAGAATATCTAAAAAACATTCTCTATAATATGCACAAATCTAAGCAATCTAATCTTCCTTTGGATGTCATCCACACTATCTTTTTGAAGGGGATTTCAAATGAAAATTTGGATGCTCTTAATTTAATGGGGGCAGGGGATATTTATCGCCTACCATTCCAAAAAATTATTGAATTATGTAAAAAAAAATCAAGGGGAAAAGCTAAAAGAGGACGAGGACAAAGAGATACTATGACAAAGGAAACTAAATCAATTTCCAATTGTGTTACTAAATCAGAATTAGGGAATCTGTTTGAGAACATTAAAACTGATATTATGAACACATTTGGTTCACAAATTGACACATTGAAAGCTAAGAAGAAGCAAGAGGAACAATATCAAATATTATCCATCTATTGTCCTAAATGTAGAAAAAAACATGCACCGAGAGATTGTCCTTTAGACAAAATTCAAGTCTGTGGATTATGTATAGATAGCCATGCCACTGATGATTGTCCAAGATTAAAGGAATTGCAAGCTACTCACATAGAATAAGGACCTAGAATGGAATCTCTTTATTACTTAGCACCAAGGAAGCCTTAGCAGCCACGTTTCACAGGTATGTCTCAAAATTTTGCTCCTCAATTCTCTCAACAATTTCCTCAGAATTTTCAAAATCCTATTTAAAATTCATGGAATGCACCCATGCCTTGGCAAACTTGGACTCCTCAGCAGATCCAAAACTAACCTCCTCAAGGTTGGCGAGGGTATGCTCAAGGAAATCAACCATACCAATAGCCATATCAACAGCCATACCAACCCTTTCGTTATCAACAATTCCAACAGAATCAACCACAAAGTTCATATTTTCAGTTATCACAACCTACACTAGAACTAACCCAACCACAACAACTCCAGCTACCATCTAACCAACCTCCACCTAGACCAACCCAACTACCATCCCAACCAATCTCCAATCCTAATAATAAAGTGAAAAAACCCATGTATAACATTGTTGAAGGACCGTCATACTCAATCCTTCCTCTTCAAAATATCCACTTAAGGTCTGGGAAAGTTCTACCAAAGGATTCTCCTGTTATCATAGAAAAACAAATCGGAAAAGAGGATATTCCTAGCACAGAAAAGCTACTAATAGACAATCAAATCCAGAAGAGTAAAACATTAAATATCCAAACACCTCCTTTTCCAGAAAGGTTGGTTAAAGAGAAATTACCAATCTCTCTTCCTGAGTTTGATGTCTTAGATGAATTAAGAAATGTCTATGTGAAAATTCCTTTATTGCAAGCTATTAAGTATATCCCAATCTATACAAAATAAATTAAGGAATCATGTTCAAAGAAAATTAACAAAATAAGGAAAGATCCACCAACAATTCATGTAATTGGGAATCTAGCAGGCCTAATGTCAAATACCATTTCAATTGAAAAATATGTTGACCCGGGAATTCCAATGGTAACAATAACAATCAACAATTTTTCAATCTCTAAAACATTAATTGACTTAGGAGTATCTATCAATGTGATGAACTTAGAGACAATGAGATATTTGAATCTACAAAATCTTCGACCAACCACTACAGTCCTAGAATTAGTTGATAGATCTAAAGTAGTTCCCGAAGGTATACTTCAAGATATCACAGTTTCTTTGGATTCTTGGGAGTATCCAGTAGATTTCCTGGTCCTTCAACCAAAATCTAATCTAGGAGGCCATCCATTGATCCTTGGAATACCTTGGCTGGTCACAACAGATGCATTCATCAGTTGTAGAATAGCGAATATGATTATCTCACATAGAACTGAAAGGAAACAAATCACACTTTATCCTCCTGCTGAAAAACCTTCTGTAATAGATCAATTACCTGGCCTGATGAAAGAAAGCAACAACAAGAATAAGTAATTCAACATATTTTAAGTATTAATCAAGCCTTTGATTTTAGGGAGGAAAATAATGAAGATCTATTAGACTATTTCATTTCTGAACCAGATATCTTTGAAGAATTAAGAGACACAAAATACATTGCTGCAGATGAGATCTTAGGAAAATTTTTTCATGAAAACTGCACAATTCATTCTTTAGAGTCAACATTTAATGACATTTTTCTAGTTATCTCTATGGCAAATACTCAAAGAAAGATAATTGAAATTAGTCCTGGGAAATATTTGAATATTGGCACAAAATTTGAACTATCTCAGGAAGAACAATTGATTTCACTATTTAAGAAATATCATAAAGCATTTGCTTGGGAATATACTGATATGCAGGGGATTAATCCTGAAACATGCACTCATCATATCTACACAGATGATAACATAAGACCACTCAGACAACCACAACAAAGAATGAATCCAATATTGAAAGAGGTAGTCAAAGAAGAATTACAAAAATTATTAAAGGTAGGATTCATCTACCCTATCTCTGATAGTCAATGGATTTCTCCATTAGTTGTTGTACCTAAGAAAAATGGGAAATGGATAATTTGTGTAGACTATATAGAATTGAACAAAGAAACACTTAGAGATCATTTTCCATTACCATTCATAGATCAAGTCTTAGATTCACTAGCTGGAAAAATTATTTTTCCTTCCTAGATGGATTTAGTGGCTATAACCAAATCAATATAGCATTAGCGGATCAGGACAAAAATACTTTTAGATGCCCTTGGGGTACATATGCTTATAAGGTATTACCTTTTTGTTTTTGTAATGCTCCAGCTACTTTTCAAAGAGCGGTCCTGGCCATTTTTGTTGATTTAGTACATGAATGTGTAGAGGTATATATGGATGATTTCTCTGTGCATGGTGATTCTTTCGACAAATCCTTGAAAATTTTGGAAAAAGTCCGAATAAGATGCATAGAAACAAATTTGTCTCTTAGCAATGAAAATTTTTTTGTGATGTTAATTGAATGACTAGTATTGGGTCATAATAATTCATCATCAGGAATAACAGTGGATCCTGCAAAAATACAAATCATTGTAAATCTACCAGAACCAATCAGCCAAAAAGATGTGAGAAGTTTTCTTGGATATGCAGGCTATTACTGAAGATACATTGAAAATTTTAGTAAAATAGCTTTGCCATTATTCAAATTACTTGCAAAAGATATACATTTTCATTGGAATACTAATTGTCAAAATGCCTTTTAGAAGCTCAAAGAAAAGCTATCAACAACACCTATCTTAAGAGGGCCTAATTAGGATTTTCCATTTCACATGTCTACAGATGCATCAGATACTGCAATAGGGGCATTATTGGGTCAAAAGGAAAATCTTATGACTTATGCTATTTACTTCATTAGCAAAAATCTAACCCCTGCAGAGTTGAATTACACAGTCACAGAGAAGGAAATGTTGGCACTAGTACATGTTGTGAATAAATTTCGTCACTACATCACTGGTTATGAAGTCTTTATCCATACAGATCATTCTGCCATAAAATATCTCATGAAAAAACCTATTACTAATGGCGGGATAACAAGATGGTTGTTATTGATGCAGGAATTCAACATCACAGTCTTGAATAGACCTGGAAAGGAAAATCAAGTAGCTGATTTCCTATCTCGATTAAAAGCCTGTGAGATTGTTCCTGTCTCAGATAATTTTTTTGATGAGCACCTATTTTCAATTTCAGTTATAACTCCACGGTATGCTGATATAGCCAACTATTTATCATCAGGGATGCTACCTCCATCTCTCACATCCAAGGAAAAGAAAAAGATAATTAAAAAAGTGCTAGATACACATGAATTGATGGAGATCTCTTTTATATAGGATATTACCTCATAATTAGAATATGTGTAAGACGAGATGAGATTTTAGAAATATTAAAAGCTTGCCATGATGAACCTTGTGGTTGTCATTTTGCAGATAAGAGGACAACATACACAATACTCAATTTAGGGTATTATTGGCCATCCATTTTCAAAGATTCCAAGAAATATGTCTGAATTTGTGATAGCTTCCAAAGGATGGGAAATCCACTTCCAACCGATGAGATGCCCCTCAATCCACAAGTTCACATTAATCCATTTGAAAAACGGGCTCTTGATTTCATTGGTCCAATAAATCCACCATCAAAAGGTAAGAAGTATATCTTAGTATGTATTGATTATGTTACAAAGTGGGTGGAATCCAAAGAATTAGTGAGAGACACCGAACAATTAGTGGTCAACTTCCTCTTTGAATAAATATTTGTCATATTTGGAGTACCCCGGGAGATTGTAACAGACCAAGGATCATAGTTTACTTATAAAATGTTGAAAGACTTAGCAAGAAAATATCAGATCAAGCATCAGAAATCTCCACCCTATCATCCACAAGCAAATGGACAGGTGGAATCTACTAACAAAACTTTAGAAGTAATCATGACCAATACAATCCAAAGACATAGAAAAGATTGGTCAGACAAGCTTCAAGAAGCATTATGGGCATACAAAATCACCTATAAAAACAATATTGGGTTCACTCCTTATCAACTGGTCTATGGTAAGCAAGTTTTTTTACCTATAGAATTTCAAATTCATACTTTTAAACTAGCAGATGATTTAGGAATAGATCTTTCTGAAACAGAAAAAGAGAGGATCATGCAATTAAATCAATTGGATGAGATGAGACAGGTAGCAGTTGAAAACAACACTTTGATACAACAACAAAGGGCACATTGGCATGATAAGTACATCAAGAAGAAACAATTCAAAGAAGGAGACTGGGCTTTGTTATTAGATTCAAAATTCAAAGATTTCAAAGCTAAATTTACAACTCATTGGCTTGGTCCATATGAGATTGTAGAGGTATACGACAATGGCTCATTCAAACTACAAGCAATAGACGATGAGGCAAGCTCATTCATAGTCAATGGACATAGGCTAAAGATCTACAATAAGACTGTAAACAAGGAAGAATTTTTGTAGCAGATATCTCAACAGAATGAGATGGAAGTGTTGGAAAAATAGAATCATGTGTCTCCTTCACATTCACAAAAAAAAAAAAAAAAAAAAAAAAAAAAAAAAAAAAAAAAAAATATATATATATATATATATATATATATATATATATATATATATATATATATATATATATATATATAAAGAGAGATAAGAAAAAAGGGAGTTTAGTTGTGAAAATCCAGGAAACTGACACAATATAAACTCAAATTTTCATTGGAAAACCAAGTAAAACTGGCCAATCAAAATTCTTCAAAAAAAAAAAAAAATCATTATTAACTTCTAGTTTCATTTTACAAGCTTCAAAAGTTTTACAAATACTTATCTCTGAGCCTTGAGGACAAGTCAATAAATAAGGCTGAGGGGGATAAGGTATACATTTTTGAAAACCTTTCAAGCCTTCTACAAATGACACCATGCATTTCAAAAAGGAACTTTATCCAGTAGAGGGACCTGAGAAGAATATCAATTTCATTCAGCAGAGGGACCTGAGAAAAGTATCCATTCCATTCAGCAGAGGGACCTGAGAAAAATATCAAATCCATTCATCAGAGGGACCTGAGAAAAATATCAATTTCATTCAGCAAGGGACTCGAAAAGAGTATCAATTCCATTCAACAGAGGGACCTGAGATACTAAGCAAAAGAAATACAAGAGGAAATTTATCAAAATTGAAGACTTATAACAACATTTCATCCAACTTCAACCAGGAAAACACAATGAGAAAACAAGTTAGTATATATTTTCCTTTTTAATGCTTTAAGTTTGGGAAATTCTTCATAAGCTAAGAAATGATAAATATCATATATTTCCTTTCCCCTACATCATATTTTCATCACTCCATTTTCATATACCCTCAAAAGCATCGAAAATGGTACTCAAAGGAACCAATTTTGGTTTCCAAAGGAGTTATAAGGAAGGATCGGGTTTAAAATTCAAACACATTGTTTTTTTGAGCTGTAAAATGCTCTGTTTCTGAAGACATAAGTTGCATACACAGACTGAATTGTTGTTTTCATAGGTAAAAGGTTGTTTGCATATACATTTAGAAGGTGTCATAAGAAGAAGGTTTCATGCTTGATGAAGATGATGGTTATTCAAGGAAACGAATTAAGGAGTTACAAGTCAAGTGAACACATTTAAAAAAAAAAAAAAACACCATTTCTTATCATGATTGCAATGAAGAGGGAAAGTACAAAGGTACAAATACAACATCACCTTTAGCTATGATCACTATACAAACCCATTTAAAAAAAAAAAGATAAAAACCCTTGTCTAAGTCTCCTCCAACGATTTTTCTCCCTTCATTAAAGTGATACGACTCAAACTCTTTTCATTTGTTGTGTCTCACTTGCACGCTCCCCAGACTCGAACCGTCGACGCACTCCTGTGTACACTTACCTCCATTTCAAAACGTATGCTCTGTTTCACCAAGCCAGTGCCATTCCAAATCCCTACGCTCTAACAAATTGTTCCCTCCTACGCCTTCCTATCCTGAAATCTCTGATAAAAACGAATTGTATGTTGACAATTTCACTGTCAACATACAACATTCTCACCATGTGGAAGAAAATGTGGAAGTTGAAGGAGATACGTGGTGAGCAAAGGAATGAGAACGTATTCAAATAGGATTTATCCAGTGAAGGTAAGTTCAAACTCAAATAATTGAACAACAAAGTGTAAAATTCAACATCCTGTGGTACATTTTGAAAACGAGACAGTTCATTTCTATCAGAGACTGACTGTAAGAAGGAAAATTGAGTCGGAATTCAACAAGAAGCCTGAGAATTTTTATCAAATTACCAGGTATTCCCTTGCATAAAAAAATAAAAATTGATTAAAGAACAGAGAGCAGCTTAGAAATTTGAAAAATATGAGATTTCCTTTTCTTTTGAACAGAAAAATCTTATTGAAGACCATGCACAGAATTAAATCCAAACAGAGTTTGCAAGTTAAAAAAATCTTGGTCAAAGAATTTCAGGGTTGAAACTTTTAGACCTCCTTTTTATAAACAGTGGAAATATTTTAGGGTCTTGCTCTTAAAACTTGGAAAAATGGTGTCTAGATATGAACCAGGGAAGCTTGTTACATCAGAAATTAATAGGGATTGTATACAAATTCTGGAGCAAAAATAGTGGATAGGTTTCCTTGAGAAATTTGATGGATCTTGTGAAGAAGTTTCTTTAGAATTTGCTCACTTTTTTGATGGGGAAAGGGCTACTTTTGGAAACCTTACCATTAGAATCTCAGAAGATATCATTGCACATGTCACTAGACTTCCTCAAATAGGAGAAAGATATTTCAAAACTAAGCATTTCAAAGATAAATCATGGGCATCTTTTATTTCCAGATCTAGGGTGGCAGCAGTGAATTGGAAGAAGGGAATCCCAAGGAGGTTGTTTATTCATCCTTGGGATGAATTAGCATACCTCATATAGAAGTTTATAACTTGTGAAGGAAGATTTAGCATCATCTACCTATATCACATTAAGCTGCTACAACACTTAAAAGGTGACTATGAAATCAACATGCCTTATTTTCTACTGCAAATCCTTTCTAAGATGGCTAAGGTTGTCCAAAAACAAGGAAGGAATACAAAAAAGACTTGATATCATTGTGGCTTTATTAAAATGATCATCATATATGAACTACAAAAGCAAAATTTGACTTGGCAGCAGTTTATCATTGAAAATGGTTTTGAAACAATAAAGGAGGAAGAAGAAGAGGAACAAAACTTGGTTGTGACTGATCATGAGGAAGAAATATAGAACCCCAAGGCAACAAGCTCAAAACTTCCTATGGGGAGGAGAATAACAAGAATCATGGTGAAAAAGGAAAAAGGATTTGACGAAAAAGACAAGATTTTTACCACATATGAAAGAAAATCAAGGAAACGCCAACAAGTTCAAAGGGGACAAATACAAGAAAGTGATGAAGAAACACAACAAGAACAGTATGCACATATTCAGACTATGGAGGCACAATCATTGGAAAATGATGGTTTTGAAAAACAAGAAACTTCTGCATTTGAGCAAATGAGATAAGATGTGGAACAATTAATTAAAGACATGAAAGAAGAAACTCAAATAGAAGAAGTGGATGGTGGGTCCGCAACAGAACTTGAGAAGAAAAACAAGAAAATGAAGAAAATGAAGAGAAAAATCAAGGAAATTGAAGTCTTGGAAAGATATGTAAAAACATAGAATAAAATTCTAAGGACTCAAAGACATAAAACACAGGAGGAGAATGAAACCTTGAATAAGAAGAACAAAAAGCTTCAAAAACAAAACAAATTAATCTCCAAATAGGCCTATAAGTGGTTTCAATAGAAGAAGGCATATAAGGAAAAATATCAAAGAATGAAAGCTCTTCATACAGCTCAGGTTAATGTGGAGACATTATTTCAGGCAGTAGAGGTGGCAGAAGATCATTGACAAAGGTTCAAGAACATTTTTGTGCATGAGGACATGCAAAGACTTCCTCTTGGGGGAGATGTTGAGTACATTTTTATGCTTCATTTTTACTCTATAAACTACACTTTTGCCTCTATAACCTTCCATTTTTCCTTCATTTCATTCCATATTTTCCATAAAACAAATTATGCAAGGTATATTTATCATTCTTTAGCTTAAGAATTGAGTTTTCTAATTTTTGGCATTAAAATTGAAAAAATTTCAGAAATTACAGGATTTGACTAAATCCCGTAATTTCTCCTAGGTTTGTGTACTTGCAGGACACCTGGGCAAAATTTGAGACTTGGGTCATGATCCTTGATGTACAAGGATGGATGATGAGCTATCATCTTCGAGATCTGAACCTTCCAGGCATCTGGTCATTGCTGGTCAAACTAGGCCACTTCAGCAAAAAATACCATGTTTTAGCCTAAAATCATGGATAGTTTTAGATTTTTGTGGGATTTGGTCATATATTATGGATCTGAAGGGGGAATTCGACCTTCCTAGAATATATTATGGATCTGATCATGATATTTAGGAGATTTATTAGCATTATTAGTTTTAAAACTCTTGTATAAATACTCTAAAGCATAGACTAGTATGACAACCTTGAATGTGAATGAAGAAACTTTGGAATTTGCAATCTTGAGATCAGTCCTGCATTTTGTTCTTGATAATGCCTATTATATGATGATGTGAATGTTGTTGGAGCTCTTTCTTAGCTGAGACAACTCAAGTGTACAAATGAAGCATTGGAGGGCCCCCTTTGCCAAACTAGTACACTCTTCCTTTTTGTTCTTTTCAAGTAATCTTTGATACATGTTTTAGATTAGATCTTGTTGTAGATGAGTTTATTATTTGTTTTAGTTATATGAATTCCATAGTTAAGTAGAATTCTTAATGTGTTAGAGAAACAGGACCGCGGAGTAATAAAATAAAACAAATGCGGAAACAAAACGCAGAAGATACACAATACAAGAGAGACACAGATTTACGTGGTTCACCCAGTGTGGGCTACGTCCACCATAGAAATTTCCAGGTCCTTTCTTTATTATTATCTAGAAAAATGAAGGGATACAACCTAGATAAAAACCCATTGTAACTTCCTCTTCTTTCTCTCACAGTCTCCTCTCTTAGAATACAATACTCACCAACATACATAGCTGCAATACATTTCCCTCATAAAAGAGGGTTGCCTTCTAGGGAAAAAAAACCTAACATAATATCTATCATTAGATCTGTGACCTTATAATGAACGGTCTAGATTTACAATGAAATTACAATATACTTTTACAAGACAATTTTTGCTTTCAAGGGCTTTTCCCCTAGACCCCTCAGCTGGGGGGATAGCCCCCCTGGACCCTAGAGAGGGGGTACCCCCCCTCTACACTCCCCCGTGTGGAAGAGTGTACATACTTCTGGGGTGTAAATACTTCATGGGGTATAAACACGGCTAAAAGTAAAAGACCTCTATATCAAGAAGATAATCAGGCTCCACAACCAACAATCTCCCACTTGGAGACTGATCTCAACAACTCCACCGCTATTGTATATGTTGGACTCTGAACCTTCTTGGACCTGGAAAATTTCTCA
>JZKD02S2264496.1:383897-394779 GCA_000966675.3 Picea glauca
CTTAACTAAAAATTTGGTTGAGTTCTTAGCTAACTTAACTAATGATGTGGTTCAACTACTTCAACCAATTTTAATTTTCTTAAAGGAAGAAAGAAAGGGAGGAACAACAATGAAATAGAAGGAGAAGTATACTAAGGTTTTCTCTTTGAGTTTATGTTGAGATAGTTTGGTTTTCATTCATTCATCACAAGCCTAATTATCTTTTATGATAGAAGGGTATTATTGTAGACAACAACATTCAGGGATGAATTACATCATTCAAACACTTTTTTTTCAGATGTGTTGATCTATATTTGACAGTCTATGTAGACTTTCTGTTTGTGAATTAGTTTTCATGATTAACAAAGGCTTTTGTGCAGAATCAAATGGGAAACAATCTAGGGCAAGTTGATCCATCTTTTAGAGTTCAGTTTTGGTTTTGTGTCAGAGGTCATTTTGTATGTTCCATCGGGGATATCTAAGTTTGACCTTGGTCCAAAATTTTTGTATGGTATTTTGTAAAGAAAATGACTCTTTGGTGAATTCGAATGAAATAAAGGATTTATTTATGTCTCATATGTCTTGATTATCATCTTGTTGTCTTACTTTTGTCTTTACACTTGTTTTCAGTAACTATTATATTTGGAAAATTATATTAAAATGAATTTTCTAGCAAGATTTTATTTGTGAAAAAGACTATCCTAAGCACTTGTAATTCATACTTGTGATCTAGGATTTTATTTTTGATAACTATAAATCTAGGGTGACATTACCGTCTATTTTTATTTAGCCAAGAAAAATATGAAAATTCTTGAGTAAGATCATTTCATATCTTTTCCTCAACATAGTTCTTGTCATGACATTTCCGGTAGTATGTGGAATGTGACACAACTCCTTATGGTTTGAGAGTGATGGCCCTATGAAGATAAATGACCCTCATATGATGGCTTGAAGCCCCAAGAGGTAAAATAATTCAAAGTTCTTGAAAAGAAGAAATTATTATTTAAATGATAAAGTGAGGTGACAAAGTCAAGGAGGAATATTTAAATGATAAATAAATGGAGAACCTTATAATTATGGAAAGTGGTTAACCCTAAAAATGAGGAAAATAGGTTAAGTGACCTAGAAATGGGTTAAGTGACCTAGAAATAGGTTAAGTGACCTAGAAGTGGGTTATGTGACCTAGAAGATGCTTCTAAGGAAGCTGTTTGGAGAGTATAAATAAGAGGCAAGGGTCTGTTGTGAAGTGTATCTCTTGTATATCTCTTGAGAATGTATTGAAGATATATTCTAAGAGAGAGGAGATTAGGAGGATCTCATCGATGCATCGAAGTTTCAGTAAGTGTGATATCATGAGGGAAAAAATCTCAGAATTTTAGAAACCCTAGTTTCTAAGGTATATGTGGGATGCAGTGACCTGGGGCGCATACATACGTGGGTTGAATAAAGACAGATCATGTACAGTGGATGAATTCATGAAGACTTGTGTGTGAACTGGTGCCAGGCTCTTGATGAATGAAGCAGGTTCCAAATATGCATTCTATGGGCTCAGATTTGCCATAGAATCTTTGGTATGATAACATTTTTGTCTTGATGGATACTCTTGCTTGTTGTGTGGAGAATTATTAAGGCATTCTTGGTATGTTTTTTGTGATGTGGTTTATGTTTGTTGATGGAGTGAGAAGCACTCTTATGATTCAATAATGATATGATTTCTCTAGTATGCTTATTTCTTATACATGACTGAGTAGCATTCATATTGTATGGTTGAGGAGGATGAGTAAGTTGCTGGAGAGCTTGGATGTGCTATGATTGGTTATGGATCAGATTGGATAGTGAGAGATAGAAGAGAATGTGATTGTAGGTTGCAGAAGATCTGAGTTTGTGATGAAAAGACAACCCTATTTGTTCAGAAGTGATACGCAGGTTGTAGTACAGACTGGCCACATACATACGTGAGTTGTACTAGTGGTACGACGCGTACATATGTGTGTTGCACAACACACAGGTCACGTACTTTTTGAGAATTTGATATTTATTGAGGATTTTTGCCTCATATCAGTTGGTGTTGAGGGTGTAAGTTGATTCTTGGATTATAGAGTCGGTTCTATTGTAGATTTGTACTCTATTCAACTGTTGTTGATAACCCAAGGATTGTAGTTCGTAATAAAAAGATAATTTTACATACATCTTGTGTTCCTTTTGTTCCTTGTGGTGATGATTTGTTGATGATATATTGTTGATATATGTTGTTGGTATATGTTCACATTTAACTGGTTATAAATGAAAACAATAAGTAATGAGTAAATGGTGATTTCTAACTAATGAGTTTTGTGAAATGGAAGGTTTGGGAAAAAGAGCCCTACATTGTTCACCCCCCCCCTCTTAGTCTAGTCGGTGTGTCCAACATTGAAAGCATGTCTTCTAACTTGTTTCTCCTACCATTCTTATAATTGATGACTAAATGAAATTGTTATAAAGAAACCCATCCACTTGTAATGTTTGATTTGTTGTATCTTACTCAAGGTTTGAAAATACTCTATCGGTTGATGATCTATGTGAATAATGGTCGCCTTTCCCATCAAATAGTGTTTCCACTACTTGACAACTTTAGCTACGGAATAAAATTCCTTGTCATAGGTAGGGTAGTTGAGAATCACTCCATGGAATATCTGAGAATGATAACATATAGGACTTCCTCCTTGCATCAAAATTGCTCCCATGCCATACCCACTTGCATCTGTCTCCACTTTGAAATGATTTTGCAAGTTTGGTAATGTGATAAATAGTGCTTGATTGATCTTTCTTTTCATCTCATCGGAAGACTTCTACCGATTCCTCCCCCACTGGAAAATCTTACCACTTGTTCTTATGGCGTGAAGTGGTGCAACTAATACTAAAAATGAAGCTATGAACTTTTGAAAGTATTGTGCTTCCCCAAAAAAAATCCTAACTTCAGTGAGAGTTGTAGAAACTGGCCATTTCATGATGGTGTCCATCTTTGAAAGATTTATCTTCAGCTCCCCTCCACCAATACGATACCCAAAATACTTAAAATAATATTAAGAAAACTCACATTTCTTGAGGTTATACAACAATTGGTTCTTCTTTAGAGTCTCTAACACTTACATGATATGTGAGATGTGCTCCTCCCAAGTAGCACTATAAACTAGTATATCATTCAAATAGACTATAAAAAATGAATCTAGATATGGGCATCATACATCATTCATCACTCTCATAAATGAAATAGGTGCATTACATAAACCAAGTGGCATGTCCAACCATTCTTAAGACCTTTCCTTTTCTTGAAGGCAGTCTTCCAAGTTTCTTATTCCATGCAGGTACCGGGTGGTATCCCGATTTTAGATCCAACTTGGTGAAATATTTTCTGTGTTGAAATTGATCTAATAGATCATAAATCCTCAGTAGAGGGTGCAATATTTTAGTGTAATATTGTCCAATTCTATGTACTTGACACACATTCACCAATTCCCATCCTTATTTGGTACAATTATGATAGTTGATCCAGAAGGTGAGGCACTTGGTTGAATCACACCCTTCTCCAACAAATACTACAACCTCTTCTACACTTCATTTTCTTTCAGAATGGATTGTCTATACAACACAATATTTGACAATGGGGATTCTTGAAATAATTTTATTTTGTGATCCACTTCTCTCTTCAGTGGTATCCTTTTAGGCTTCTGAAACACTCCAAATGATGTTTCTTCTCTTTAGTATTCCCCTCCAATGATTCCTTTGTTCTTATTGAATCATCATTAGACTAATTTTCTCTTAATAAAAGTAAATCATACTTCTTATTGGAACTAATCAACTTCTTAGTTTGGTTGGAACTTACGAGTGAAGTCTTTGAATTACCTTTCTGTGAATTGATTGCATAGTACTTTCCATCCTTGATCAAGAGGTCTTGGTTGTCTCTCTCAATGAATATTTCACCCCTAATATACATGTAATGGCTCACAAACACTACACCAAACATGTACATGGGTACTACATCCAACAACACTTCATCAATAAAGTCTACACTTGATCAAATTTAAACCTACACTATTTCGTTACCTTGATATTTTCATCCTTGTTTACCCAACCTAATGGAAATAGGATAAGATGGTCGTGAACCTCCAATCCAAGATTGTTTACTAAATTCATTGTTGTAAGATTAACCTATGAACCAAAGTTGAATTGAGCATCAATATTGGTCTTCTTGACCTGGATCTTGATGTGGAAGAGTTTGGTCATCTCCTTCTCTTTTCAATGATGAAGGATACTCACATTCACAACAATTTTCACTGATGTGTAGATAATATTATCATCCATATTATAGCTACTTTCAACCTGATTACTTAAATTCGTGTGTAACATCCCCTCATTACGTCTAGGAAAGGGAAGAATAAAAGGTATTTTTTTTATTAGGAATTTAACATCAACCCTTGATCACAACATCGTCTAATCAAAAACATAATAAGTAAAATAAATACCAGATAATCATCATGGAAATCACTTACGATGCATTCAACACGTCAACGAAGGATAACAACACATAAACATAAATAGCGTAGAAAATTAGCACATCATAATTATCTTGAACAATTAACAACAACATTCAATCAGATAATGAATATAAAATGACTAGCCTCCCAACCTACCCTGCAAGGTTAGGACCTCCAGGACACATAAGAAATACTCAAGAATAGGTTCCAATTGATTTTAACCATTTAAGGTCTCAAGGCTGGTGACTGTTATGATCAACAAGGATGTGTCTACATCCCGCTACCATAATCAAAACGAAAAAAAACTAGATAAATCACTCAGTCCTAAACATCGATTATTCATGGAGCAAGGGTAATCATTAACTTTATCAATGGCACATCAACATTTATTATATGGCGCGCGAGAAATAAAATTTAAAACAATAATTCATCAACATTAAATCTTCAATGCGCCCGAGAATTCTAACTTCTAAAACCATCATTCATCAACATAAAATATTCATTGCCTAAGAGTAAAACAACTACATAACTCATCATGTTAGCATTAATTTCCAGATGCAAGATCAAGAAAATCATAACCAAGCATACCTTCACATTTAACATAAGGCGTAAATAATCTAAACCCCCAAACATTTATTCATTAACCGTATCCCAAGGTGCGAGGAGATATAAACACTTAATCATCTATAAATCAATGTTATCCCATAGCACAAGAAATATAATTACTTAACCATCAACATATTCCATGGTGCAAGGTAATCATCAATTTTATTTTCAAGGCGTGAGAAATCCATTCTTTTCACCCTCAAGCATCACATTAAATTTTATGGCGCAACTAATTTTAGTACAAACATAAATCTTTTAAATCATGCGATTAGCCAATTACAAAACATTCCATCAAGATTCCAACTACAAATTACTTAATCAATTTAAATTGATGGATCAAGAGTAATCATCAGCCCTTTGACCATAACTTTTATCATTATCCAATAAAATAATATAAATTTAAGATTAAACAATAATCCAATATTCAAGCATAAGGTTGAGTGAGGAAATGCATAAGAACAGTAAAATCTATGAGATCCCAAGTGCCCCCTTGATATAGATAATAGTTTCTTCTAATCCTCATTAGTAATTTTCAATTCATGTTATAATATCCACCTTAATATCAGGTGATCATGTCAACCTCCATCTTCCTTGTTGCTTATTTTGCATCAACCTATCGAACCTTTCTCGGGTCTCCTTTATCTCTTTGTCCATATCCTTTTTACCCTTCCCTCTTGGCAAGTCTATTGTTTGTTGCACACTCAAAAAAAATTCTTCACAAACAAAGGCTCAGTACTCTATCTTCTTCTCCTTTTCCTACTATCTTCAGACACAAATCCGATCTGATACCATATGACGCAAATACCCTTGATGCTAACCCCCACCACCTCTTGGGGCTCACAGACGCTCCTGGTCTAGGATCATTCATCTTCAGAGCTGAATCATATCTCAGATCCCTATTAGATCCCTAATGAATGCACATAGGCCCTCTAAAACCCCTCCTTTACTATAGGCCCTTATAGGTATAAACCCTGCAGGCTACTTCTTCTGGACCCTTTCACCTTTAGCGATGAAATTCGGGCTCTAGCCCTTTGTTTCAGCAGAAATCACATATTAACGCAGCCTTAAAATTAGGTGTCTAGATAACAGGTGCTACTTCGGTGCTCCATAGCTTCGATCTTTGAGAGTTTTAACAATACAACACCTCAACTCCTCTGAAAACACAAACTTACGAGTTCCAAAACTGCTATGGGAATCGATGGTTCATACTCCATGCCAAGATCTATGGATCGCAGAGATTTCAGGACTCTGGGCTTCGAGAGTCATGTCTGAACAACAACATGAATCACTCGAACACTAAATTAGCGAACTACTCCATGCTCTGGGCTTCAAAGATGTTCACAACTTGAACCACACTTCCTTTCAGAGTGTTGAAATGCCAAACTGATGAACTGCTAGATCTTCAATGTGTGTGTCCCTCTCAACAGATGGTTGAGATCTACTCCAGCCTTCGGTATTTCTCTACCCAAAAAAACATACACCTATGTTTCCTCCGAAGTACCAAATCTTCAAACTTTGAGATTTGCTGACGCGTGGCTCTTTGCGCTGATGATTAGGATTTGTTCTGGGCTTCAAAACTTTGGGAGTCACACACACTCCTGCAACTAAAATTCAATTCTTATGAATTTCCAAACTTCTAACCAATGTTGGATATCTGGACACGTGTCCCCACAATTGGACGGTTTATATTTTCTTCGGTTCCTAGGACTCCGAGAAACCTTTCTTCTTTGAACCCAACACACCAAAACCTCACAATATGAAAACTATGAAGGACTTTAGGGGCTAACGATTGTGCTACTTACTTGGATCCAATGGTTTCTAGTCCTCACACTCAGATATGATAACTTGGGTCAGTTCTCCCTTCATGCACATCCCTCCTCCTACCTAGGACTAAATCCAGTGGCCCAAATTTTTCTACAACCCATTTGACAACTGGTGTCTCTCTTCCTTTGTTGTTGTCATACCTTCCTTCCAAATGAAGGATTTCTCCATATTTTTCAAAGGCTTGGCCTTTGATTCTTCCTCTATAGGATCGATTTCTTGGTCTCTTCCTACGCTACCTCTCCTGAGCTTCGACACTTAAAATACTTCAGACTCTTGCGCTTACCCTTTCAAGCTTGACTAACACTTTGAAAAAGTGTTGTCTCTATGCACTCCTTGCACTTGTCTCTACATAAATTCATACTATATTTCCTGAGCTTTCGAACCTGTATATGGTTCGACCTCCGCACACCTTGCGTAGGCTATGTGCACACTTGCACTATTCCTCATGAGCTTGTAATTTCTTTGAACCTCAAAGGGGTTTTGACCCTTTGTTCCACTGAATGATTTCATGTGCCCTCGTTTGGGTATGTGTTATATTATTTTGATGTGTGTTTGTGGGCACATCATATTTGACAACTGCGTCTGACGATCCCTCTAGCAATTTTTTCTATTTTAGCGGATTTTTCTATTTTTAGAGGTTTTCTAAATTAATCCCAGATTAAGGGATTAGGGTTTTGGTATCTACAGAATACCTAAAAATATTGTATATATATTGTATGGTGAATGGTGAAATTTACACAATGTAGAATTGAAACGTTTTCTCCCGGTTAAGGGTTTCTGGTATAAATCTATGTGTACTATGTGTATCAGAAATTGATTAATTTATGTTTTTCTTAAGAATCTATATTCATTTCTTTACTTCAAAGGTTTAAAACTTACATGTGGTATCAGAGCTAGTTTTTACTTTAGAGGGATTCCTTTGTTGTTAAGGGTTTATCTCGGTATTGATAGATCAAGTTTATATTGGGCTTGTGATAAACCTGGGTTTAGTGGGAGCTTTTTCAGTGGTTATTTCAGTGTAGAAAGAGCAATGACGAGATCTTCTAGAATCAAGATAGAGAAGTTCAATAGTAAAAAATTTGAGATATGGAAGCTCAAGATAGAGGACCTTCTTGTAGAGAAAGAATAATGGATCACTGTTGATCCTGGTACACAACCTACTGGTACGCAGCCTATTGGCACACAGACAATTGGTAGACAACCTACTAGTACACAAAATACTAGTACACGACCTACTGGTATGTCAAAGGAAGATTGGGAGAAGTTGGACAGAAGAGCAAGGAGTACTATTCGACTCTGCCTGGTAGATTCAGTGTTGTTGAATGTCTCGGGAGAATATATAACCAAGGAACTATGGGATAAGTTAGGGAATTTATATCAGTCAAAGTCCCTAGTAAACAAGTTGTTTCTTCGAAAAAAGATGTATCATCTTAGGATGGAAGATGGAGATTCTGTGACAGAACATCTAAATGCCTTTAATACTCTGGTAATTCAACTTGTCTCTTTCAATATTACGATAGCAGAAGAAGATAAGTGTATTACTTTGTTATGTTCTTTGCCAGACTCTTGGAATAATCTAGTTGTAGCAATTAGTATTACCACTCAATCTACATTCAAGTATGAGGATGTAGTTTCATCCTTGTTATCTCAAGAGATGAGGTGGAAAATCATGGATGGTCATAGAACATAAGCTTTATTTGTAAGAGTCATACTCAAGACAAGAATGTTGGTAAGTCTTCGAGGGGGAGATCTAAATCTACAGATAGATCTAATTCTCCAAGAAAATCTTTGAGGAAATGCTGGAAGTGTGGTAAAGAAGGGCATTATAAGAAAGATTGCAAGTCTAAGAAGGTTGATAAACCAAAGGGATCTTATAGTACCTCTTCCACATAGACGAAAACCTCCACTGTAGAAGGAGGTGATTTTTACTTTGCATCTACAGGTACACATGCAGACCTATATGTATGGTTTATCGAATCAGGTGCATCATACCATATGACTCCTAACAGGGAATGGTTATGTGAATATGAAAAATATGACGGTGGTGATGTAGTCCTAGGAGATGACTCGACAACCAAATTCATGGGACGTGGAAGGGTTAAGTTGCTTCTAAAATATGGAAGGATTAGAACTATCCCTGGGGTTCTGCACATTCCAAAACTAGCCATGAGCCTAATATCTGTAAGAAAGTTGGATGATGCAGGAGTGGATACTGTATTGGGAAAGGGAACTTGCAAGATGGTACAAGGAGCAATGTTGTTGATGATGGGAGTTCGATGTGGAACTATGTACAAGTTGTTGGGAAGCACTTATACTAGTGCGTGTAATAGTTATGTTGTCCCTAAGTAGAGAAATAAAAAAGACAAGACCAATATTGTCCTTGGAAAGAAGACCATGTTGTGGCATCAAAGACTGGGACGTATTGGAGAAAAGCGCCTTTGAAAACTACACGGTAAAGGTATGGTTGAAGGTATGTCTAATTGCACTCTATATTTTGATTTCTGTGAACATTGCATATATGGTAAACAAAATCAAGTAAGATTCCCATCTGGTGCTAAAAGAGAAAAGGGTATCTTAGAGTTTATACACAGTGATGTGTTTGGACCTATGCCTTTTCCATCACTAGGTAAATCTATGTATTATGTTTCATTCATAGATGATTTATGAAGGAACACGTGGATTTATTTTCTTAGAAGGAAATCTGAGGTATTTGATAAATTTAAATAGTTCAAGGATCTGGTAGAAAATCTGACAGAGAATAAAATAAAGGCATGGAAAACAAATAATGGTGGGGAATTATGTGGAAATGATTTCGAAGAATTTTGTAAGAAGTGTGGTATAGAAAGGGAGAAGACTACTCCATACACACCTCAGTAAAATGGAGTTGCAGAAAGGATGAATAGAACATTGATGGAAAAGGAAAGGAGCATGCTTAGTGGTGTTGAGTTAGGACGGGAGTTCTAGGTAGAGGCAGTGGGTACAACATGTTACCTAGTCAATCGATCACCCTCATCAATGTTGGATGATAAAACTCCACATGAGGTATGGACTGGTAAGACACCCTCTCTTGAACATCTCAGAGTGTTTGTTTGCGATTCTTATGTACATGTTTCAAAGGAAAATAGAAGTAAGCTAGATAATAAATCTCAAAAGTATATCTTTATGGGTTATAAAGATGGTGTGAAAGGTTATAAGATTTGGAACCTAGAAACTAAGAATATTGTTTACAGTTAGTATTTTGTTTTTAGAGAGGTAAAAGATGTGTCCAAACAAGAATTCCTACCAATGAAAGATGAACCTGAGAAAATAGAGCTTGTGTTGGATGATGAAAAATATGAATCATCTGAAGAAGAGGAAGTAGAAGAAGAAGAAGAACCTCATACCCCAGTATTGAGGAGATCAGTGAGAGAAATAAGGAAACCATAAAGGTATAGTCCACCTTATTTACATTCCAATTTTTCTTTATCTATTACTGATGATGATCCCAGAACTATCAACGAAACTGTGAATTTAGAGGATAGTAAACTACGGAAGAAGGCCATGGTTGAAGAAATTGATTCCTTGGATAAGAATGAGGCATGGGATATAGTTGAGTTTCCAGCTGGAAGAAAATATGTTGGTAGAGAATGGTTATTTAAGAAAAATTTTAATGCAGAAGGAAAAGTGGAGAAATACAAATCTTGGTTAGTGGAAAAAGGTTATTCCCAGGTAGAGGGAATTGACTTTGGTGAGATTTTTTCTCATGTTGCTAAGTTAACTTCCATTAGATTTCTTTTATCTATTGTTGTTTCTTTTGATCTTGAAGTGGAATAGATGGATGTGAAGATAACATTCCTAAATGAGGATATGGAAGAAGAAATCTACATGAAGAGACCATAAGGATTTGTAGTGAAGGTGATCCAGGTGGATATCGGTGGCCACCCACCTTCTCCAACTGGCCCAAAACATGTTTCTGGCAA
>JZKD02S2264508.1:5640-35891 GCA_000966675.3 Picea glauca
TTGTATAATGATGTATCATGGTAGAGAAAAATGTGGAATACTACATGGCTTATATGTCTTCCTTTCTTTTGGAAAAAAGATACATAGAGCTACCTTTAGTGGTGACTCTACCAAGTTTAATCAATGGGAAATGTTAAATTTTAAAGTTATCCTAGATGATCAAGTGCCAAATGGGTTGGGTTTTCTCAAAGGAGATATTGACACATGAGATTTTTTTGGTAAGGATCTCAAAAGTAGGTTAACTGGTTTAATATCATAATACATATGTTACATCTATTGATGAAAGTATCTTTACTTTTATTGCTGAACATGTTATATGGATTGTTCTTTTTTATGTTAGCATAAGTGATTTAATTAATTTTTTTGTTGTTGTTTCTAAACTAGGTTTCATCGTACACTTGTATGATATCACAAACCATGGACGTAAGAATTCACTAAATATTGTCTGATGTAATTTATTGTAGAGAATGTGGTTATCACATCTTGTACAAGAAACAGACTAGAAGAAGTATGATTTCTAATTGATGAACTAAATTGTATTCATAAGAATACATGATGTTGTTTTTTTGAGCTATGTGTCTATGAGATCTACTATTGCTAGTGTTGGTACTGGATTTATCAATATAGGTCCTTTCTCTCTAGATACCCATGGCTATGTCTTTATATATCCTACTTTCCATCCGAGCGAGTTATCATAGAGCCAGGGCAGCTCGCACAACTTTCTTTTCCTCAGTTTATGAGGTCACCTAGCGCATACTATATCTATGGTTCATGGAAACTCCCTATTCTAGAAAATACCTACAATAACAAGCAAAACACTCCTCAGCATATAGCATAAGCCTCAACATGTCAAACATTGTCCTTCACAATTGAAATACTCACCTCTAATCACTATAGCTTTATGAATTATCCGTTGGGTTCACAATCCAAGTGATTACGTCACAAAAAAATCTGAGAAGGATCATCTAAATAAAACAAATCTCTGAAAGTAACATAATTGTTATGAACAAAAATTGAGATTTTGTGTATTTGAATAAGAGATTAAAATTGAGTGCTAACATTTTTTTCCTTCAAGCAACAAATTGGCTTGAGGGGCTTNTGCATTCTCTATTACAATGCAATTGGAAAAACTATCTAAGGACAGGCTCCCCGAGCTCTCTCATCCTTTCCTGAAATATATTAAATTCATAATTCAAACTATCACCTAACTAGTGCTTCTATTACCATAACTGCTAATTACTATCAGGCAAAGTCAACAGTCCATGCTTGCGATGTCTGAGAGTCCTGAAGACTTTAAAAACAAGTTAATTTTTAAAATGTTGTTTCAAAAATATCTCAACAACCAATTTAATTTCTGAATAAATGCTTGATTTGAACTCTGCATTGCTGAGATGTCATTCTTCTCTCCTCCACGTGTGCGCTGATGGATGTGAAGGCAATGCTCCTGCATCATGACTCATCTCAAAATACATCATTCATGTGTGGCCAATATGAGTCTGCATATGTTACCATACCAATCTTGTATGATGTGACTATTTGATGCCAGACGCCCCTCGGTAGGCAATCTGCTTTCACCAGGACCTTCTCTAACTTTGGCCCGAAGAGATACATTTCCCTTCAGATCTCGTATCAGGACCTTTTTGTTCCCACAGGATTCTCTGGTGATCTCCCGACAGTTTTCTCGGGAAATCAGGTTTTGCGTTATCACGAAACCTGTGAGCACATTCCTCGTGCCAATCAAAACCCTGAAACTCGATGGGTCATGCACTGTCGCGGTTCGCTGCCTTCACAAATCGGCGCATGCACTGTCGTGGTTCGCTCCCTTCACAAATCCCCGAACCCCAAACTCCGATATGCACGTGCGCTAATTCCTCGCCATGTCACCTCCTCTCTCCACTTTTTCGGGAATCGCGTGATTTCGATTTCACCAGTCGTAGTCCCCTTGCACTGGAAAACTCCGAATGTCGAATCCTGACTTCCTGGGATCTCATGCCACCTACCCCTAGCGATCAACGGCTCCAATTTGATAGGGAAATCGCTAATCGCGATTTCAACAACTATGAAACTCTTGCCTCCGGGAAACCCGATATGCCGAATCCTGATGGCTCTTGGTTCTTCTTGTGCCTAAGGGTTAAGTCCCTCGCTACTTCTCCCAGATATGACAGTCAGCGGAATTTCGCAAATCTATCTTGCAAACCCTGGCCGTCAATTCTCCCCTTTGGAGATTTCTCTCGCTCTAAGCCTCCTTCCTGTTCGCACCTTCTCCCGGGTCCTCCTCCTAGAAATCACGAAGGAACCATCCCTCCTGAGCTTGTCGAACCTGATCCCTTCAGAGGATTTTCGCACACTTTTCGGGCTCGACCCTCAACANTGCATATGTTACCATACCAATCTTGTATGATGTGACTATTTGATGCCAGACGCCCCTCGGTAGGCAATCTGCTTTCACCAGGACCTTCTCTAACTTTGGCCCGAAGAGATACATTGCCCTTCAGATCCCGTATCGGGACCTTTTTGTTCCCACAGGATTCTCTGGTGATCACCCGACAGTTTTCTCGGGAAATCAGGTTTTTCGTTATCGCGAAACCTGTGAGCACATTCCTCGTGCAAATCAAAACCCCGAAACTCGATGGGTCAAAGAGTCAACCCTCCCGTTCCTGTCGTGGATTTCCCTATCGGGAAATCGGCGCATGCACTATCGCGGTTCGATGCCTTCACAAATCCCCGAACCCCGAACTCCGATATGCACGTGCGCTAATTCCTCGCCATGTCACCTCCTCTCTCCACTTTTTCGGGAATCGCGTGATTGCGATTTCACCAGTCGCAGTCCCCTTGCACTGGAACACTCCGAATGATGAATCCTGACTTCCTGGGATCTCGTGCCACCTGTCCCCTAGCGATCAATGGCTCCAATTTGATAGGGAAATTGCTAATCACGATTTCAACAACTATGAAACTCTTGCCTCCGGGAAACCCGATATGCCGAATCCTGATGGCTCTTGGTTCTTCTTGTGCCTAAGGGTTAAGTCCCTCGCTACTTCTCCCATAGATGACGGTCAGCGGAATTTCACAAATCTATCTTGCAAACCCTGGACGTCGATTCTCCCCCTTGGAGATTTCTCTCGCTCTAAGCCTCCTTCCTGTTCGCACCTTCTCCCGGGTCCTCCTCCTCGAAATCACGAAGGAAGCATCCCTCCTGAGCTTGTCGAACCTGATCCCTTCAGAGGATTTTCGCACACTTTTCGGGCTCGACCCTCAACAACTCCCAAAGTGTTGAGTCCTTCAGATCCTGTGCACTTGCAGTCACAGTAATCCCTGCCTTCCTTTGCTCAGAATAGCTACTGAGACTTTAAAATCAGCCTGCACTTCTCCTGCATGACTCTATTAAAACCAAATCAACTTCTGGGTGAGTGAGAATGAGAGGTTAACTATTGAGCCTCATMAACACACTCTATGCGGATGAATTCGACTGCACTCAATGCAGGAATCTCCCGGCTCAAACAGAGAAACAATTGAAACTCATTCTCTTCTCTCTCAAACTTCAGTAAACCTCTTAAATCACATGCACGACATATTCAAAGAAAATGCATACAAGAAAAACAAACATTCATGAGCATAATATCAACACAGAGAGACAACACAAACCATGAAACTGAATCAAAGTATTTCTTCTATTAATTCAATCTGTACATGGGTGTTCTCCACAAGTTCTCTGCTTTCTCTTCTCTTCTCCTGAATGAATGATGATAATACAATGATACAAAGGAGGGTATCTATATCCGTTTTCCCTCTTGAATTCTACAACTATCAAATCTACAATTAATTCCTATCTAACAACATTAAATCTATTAAATGCCTTCCTATCTACTGAGGATGAGAGCTTAAAAGCTCAATTTCCCCTTTACATTACAAGTGTGCTTCTTTATGAATGACTTCAATAAAGAGCGGTGCAACAAATCCCAAGTATTTCAAAATATGTGTTGGCTTATCCAGCTGTCTTTTCTGCTCCATGCGCTGGCTCGCTTGATGTGTTGTGGATGCTCCTGCATCATACTCCTCAGCTCAAAATTTTCATGGGCTCCTGTCGATGAGCTCCTGAATGGTCTATCCATGCTTCTGAATGCTTGCTTCATTTTCCCATCTGGAGTCTTCTACTGGGTGATTCTTCCACTTCACCAGGTACTCAAAGTACTATTTCCGCCTGGTCTTCTCACCCAATCGCTTGTCCAGTATGTACTCCATCTGCGGCTTCTTTGCAACTGGTAATTGCTTCTGCCACTAGACCACTGGTTCCCCAATTTCTGCTCCTCCAGCTCTGTATGGGTATAAATCCGAAACATTAAATATCGGAGATATCCCGATGCCATCCGGCAACTCAATTTCATATGTGTTTTCTCCAAATTTCTTCAGGACTCTACACGGTCCGATTTTCTTCATCTTGAGCTTGTTATATGTTCCGCTTGGGAACCTCTCCTTCCTTAAGTGTGCCAGAACCATATCACCAACTTCAAACTGAAGTTTCCTCTTCCGTTGATCAGCTCTACGCTTATACTCTTGATTTGATTTCATGAATCGCTGCTTCACCTGAATGTGAAGTTCCTGCATCGCTTCAGTGAACTCTTCAGCGCTCGCGCTACTAGTCGCAACCTGTTCTAACTCCCTGAGTTCAGATACTCCTCTCGGTTGTGTCCCATATAAAATATGGAATGGACTTTTGCCTGTACTCTGATTCATCGAATCGTTGTATGCAAATTCTGCCTGCGACAATATATTGTCCCAGCTGCTATGGTGCTCTATCACTAGGCTTCTTAACAAATCTCCCAAACTTCTGTTGACCACCTTGGTCTGTCCATATGTCTGTGGATAAAATACAAATTAGTTCCTAGCTTCTTCCATAGAGTCCTCCAAAAATGACCTATGAATTTCGTATCCCTGTCCGAGACTATGCTTCTCGGCAATCCATGAAGTCGCACAATCTCTTTGAAAAACATGTTCGCGATGTGGGTCGCATCGCTGATCTTTTGACATGGAATAAATGTTCCATCTTCGAAAACCTGTCAACCACCACAAAGATGGAATCAACTCCCCTTTTCATCCTCAGCAAACCTAATAAAAAGTCCATGCTTATCGCCTCCCATGTCCTTTCGGGTATGGGCAATGGCTGATAAAAACCCGTGTTCTGCTTTCGGCCCTTCGAATGTTGACAAATTCGACACCTGTCAANCAAACTCACTGAGTTCAAGTAATTCCAAACTGTTGTGCTTGATTTTGCCATTTTGCAAACCATGTGTCACTGGTTCTGCGAAACATTCCTCGATTGCCACGCGCCTCAGCTCTTATTCTCTCACCCAATTGATGCGTGTCCTCGATGAGATCCAACGGTCGTCGAGATTTCACAATACGCGAGTCGAAGGAACTTCTCTCTTGTTTCTCCAAACGCTGAATGCCGAAATCATCCTTTGGACACACAACGCTAAGGTTCACGCTATTTCCACAGATCTGACGGATGTCGGCATAACAACACTTCCTCTCAAAGTATACTTGTCATCCGTTCAAATCCTCTCGACTCTTCCAGATCTGATGATAGTCGGCTCTCTGTGATCAGATCTGATGATTACTGTGCTCTTCATCCCGAGTTTCTGCGCTCTTTCTCTCCTAGACTTGGGAGATTTGTCCATCTACATAAACTCCAATCCTTCGACCCTTTGATGAATATTCCTCTTGTGGAATTTTTCAACACTTCTTGAAAGTATTATCTCTTTTGAGCTTTTATCCTTGGTAGGATTTCGAATAGCTCAACTTGAATGATTGTCTGAAAAAAAGGAAAATGCTTCTTGCCCACCTGACGCTCGTTTTTCAGGTTCTTCAATGCTTAGTCATTTCAAGGTCCTATGCACTCCTTGCGTCTGGACTCTTAAAGTTTCCTGTATTTTTCTCTGAACCTCCCTTCCCGGATCGTTCTATGATTCAGTCGACGCATACCTTGCATTAGGGAATGCACACCTTGCATACACAGTTCAGTAGAAGAACAACTAAAATATACCCAGACTTGTTATGGATTCATACAGTCACTCTCTCAATAATTCATACATGGAAAATGAAATTTAAATACTACGCATACAAAAAATAACATACCTCCATTCATAGTCAAGATGAACACAACTCAAGCAGATACGGGACAATTTTCGTCTATTCCATCCATTCAAAAAAATGAAAATTACATAGTGTTTCTGCTCCACTCTATTATGTTCTACTTGATCTCCTCCTACTACTCATCTATGCATTCTCTATTACAATGCAATTGGAAAAACTATCTAAGGACAGGCTCCCCGAGCTCTCTCATCCTTTCCTAAAATATATTAAATTCATAATTCAAACTATCACCTAACTAGTGCTTCTATTACAATAACTGCTAATTACTATCAGGCAAAGTCAACAGTCCATGCTTGCGATGTCTGAGAGTCCTGAAGACTTTAAAAACAAGTTAATTTTTAAAATGTTGTTTCAAAAATATCTCAACAACCAATTTAATTTCTGAATAAATGCTTGATTTGAACTCTGCATTGATGAGATGTCATTCTTCTCTCCTCCACGTGTGCGCTGATGGCTATGAAGGCAATGCTCCTGCATCATGACTCATCTCAAAATACATCATTCATGTGTGGCCAATATGAGTCTGCATATGTTACCATACCAATCTTGTATGATGTGACTATTTGATGTCAGACGCCCCTCGGTAGGCAATCTGCTTTCACCAGGACCTTCTCTAACTTTGGCCCAAAGAGATACATTGCCCTTCAGATCTCGTATCGGGACCTTTTTGTTCCCACAGGATTCTCTGGTGATCTCCCGACAGTTTTCTCGGGAAATAAGGTTTTGCGTTATCGCGAAACCTGTGAGCACATTCCTCGTGCCAATCAAAACCCCGAAACTCGATGGGTCAAAGAGTCAACCCTCCCATTCTTGTCGGGGATTTCCCTATCGAGAAATCGGCGCATGCACTGTCGCGGTTCGCTGCCTTCAAAAATCCCCGAACCCCGAACTCCGATATGCACGTGCGCTAATTCCTCGCCATGTCACCTCCTCTCTCCACTTTTTCGGGAATCGCGTGATTGCAATTTCACCAGTCGCAGTCCCCTTGCACTGGAAAACTCCGAATGCCGAATCCTGACTTCCTGGGATCTCATGCCACCTGTCCCCTAGCGATCAACGACTCCAATTTGATAGGGAAATCGCTAATCGCAATTTCAACAACTATGAAACTCTTGCCTCCGGGAAACCCGATATGCCGAATCCTGATGGCTCTTGGTTCTTCTTGTGCCTAAGGGTTAAGTCCCTCGCTACTTCTCCCAGATATGATGGTCAGCGGAATTTCGCAAATCTATTTTGCAAACCCTGGCCGTCAATTCTCCCCCTTGGAGATTTCTCTCGCTCTAAGCCGCCTTCCTGTTTGCACCTTCTCCCGGGTCCTCCTCCTAGAAATCACGAAGGAACCATCCCTCCTGAGCTTGTCGAACCTGATCCCTTCAGAGGATTTTCGCACACTTTTCGGGCTCGACCCTCAACAACTCCCAAAGTGTTGAGTCCTTCAGATCATGTGCACTTGCAGTCACAGTAATCCTTGCCTTCCTTTGCTCAGAATATCTACTGAGACTTTAAAATCAGCTTGCACTTCTCCTGCATGACTCTATTAAAACCAAATCAACTTCTGGGTGAGTGAGAATGAGAGGTTAACTATTGAGCCTCATAAACACACTCTATGCAGATGAATTCGACTGCACTCAATGCAGGAATCTCCCGGCTCAAACAGAGAAACAATTGAAACTCATTCTCTTCTCTCTCAAACTTCAGTAAACCTCTTAAATCACATGCACGACATATTCAAAGCAAATGCATACAAGAAAAACAAACATTCATGAGCATAATATCAACACAGAGAGACAACACAAACCATGAAACTGAATCAAAGTCTTTCTTCTATTAATTCAATCTGTACATGGGTGTTCTCCACAAGTTCTCTGCTTGCTCTTCTCTTCTCCTGAATGAATGATGATAATACAATGATACAAAGGAGGGTGTCTATATCTGTTTTCCCTCTCGAATTCTACAACTATCAAATCTACAATTAATTCCTATCTAACAACATTAAATCTATTAAATGCCTTCCTATCTACTAAGGATGAGAGCTTAAAGGCTCAATTTCCCCTTTACATTACAAGTGCGCTTCTTTATGAATGACTTCAATAAAGAGCGGCTCAACAACAACCAAGTATTTCAAAAAATGTGTTGGCTTATCCAACTGTCTTTTCTGCTCCATTCGCTGGCTCGCTTGATGTGTTGTGGATGCTTGTGCATCATACTCCTCAGCCCAAAATTTTCATGGGCTCCTGTCCATGAGCTCCTGAATGGTCCATCCATGCTTCTGAATGCTTGCTTCATTTTCCCAGCTGGAGTCTTCTACTGGGTGATTCTTCCACTTCACCAGGTACTCAAAGTACTATTTTCGCCTGGTCTTCTCACCCAATCGCTTGTCCAGTATGTACTCCATCTGCAGCTTCTTTGCAACTGGTAATTTCTTCTGCCACTGGACCACTGGTTCCCCAATTTCTGCTCCTCCAGCTCTGTATGGGTATAAATCCGAAACATTAAATATCGGAGATATCCCGATGCCATCCGACAACTCAATTTCATATGTGTTTTCTCCAAATTTCTTCAGGACTCTGCACGGTCCGATTTTCTTCATCTTGATCTTGTTATATGTTCCCCTTGGGAACCTCTCCTTCCTTAAGTGTGCCAGAACCATATCACCAACTTCAAACTGAAGTTTCCTCTTCCATTGATCGGCTCTGCGCTTATACTCTTGATTTGATTTCATGAATCGCTGCTTCACCTGACTGTGAAGTTCCTGCATCGCTTCAGTGAACTCTTCAGCGCTCGCGCTGCTAGTCGCAACCTGTTCTAAGTCCCTGAGTTCAGATACTCCTCTCGGCTGTGTCCCATATAAAATATGGAATGGACTTTTGCCTGTACTCCGATTCATCGAATCGTTGCATGCAAATTCTGCCTGCGGCAATATATTGTCCCAACTGCTATGGTGCTCTATCACTAGGCTTCTTAACAAATCTCCCAAACTTCTATTGACCACCTTGGTCTGTCCATCTGTCTGTGGATAAAATCCAAATTAGTTCCTAGATTCTTCCATAGCGTCCTCCAAAAATGACCTATGAATTTCGTATCCCTGTCCGAGACTATGCTTCTCGGCAATCCATGAAGTCGCACAATCTCTTTGAAAAACATGTTCGCGATGTGAGTCGCATCGCTGATATTTTGACACGGAATAAAATGTGCCATCTTCGAAAACCTGTCAACCACCACAAAGATGGAATCAACTCCCCTTTGCGTCCTCAGCAAACCCAATAAAAAGTCCATGCTTATCGCCTCCCATGTCCTTTCGGGTATGGGCAATGGCTGATAAAAACCCGTGTTCTGCTTTCGGCCCTTCGAATGTTGAAAAATTCGACACCTGTCAACAAACCTCTTTACATACTCTCGCATTCCCGGCCAAAAATACGATTCGCTTAGCTTCGCGAATGTTTTGTCATGTCCAAAATGACCTGCTAATCCTCCACTGTTCTTTTCCTTCAACAAGTTATCCCTCATGGAGCAATTCAGAATACACAGTTGATTGCCTCTGAACAACAATCCCTCCTGGATCATATAGTCTATCCATGGGCTCCAATCTCTGAGAACTGGATTCTCAGCTGTTTCATATGCTTCTACGAAGTCTACATCGCCTGCATACATGTCTTTCAGATTTTTAAAACCCAAGGTTTTGACTCTGAACTCCTGCAGCAACAAACATTTCCTGCTCAACGCATCAGCCACTTTGTTAGCNGAAGGAACTTCTCTCTTGTTTCCCCAAACGCTGAATGCCGAAATCATCCTTTGGACACACAACGCTAAGTTTCACGCTACTTCCACAGATCTGACGGATGTCGGCATAACAACACTTCCTCTCAAAGTATACTTGTCATCCGTTCAAATCCTCTCGACTCTTCCAGATCTGATGATAGTCGTCTCTCTGTGCTCATATCTGACGATTACTGTGCTCTTCATCCCGAGTTTCTGCGCTCTTTCTCTCCTAGACTTGGTAGATTTGTCCATCTACACAAACTCCAATCCTTCGACCCTTTGATGAATATTCCTCTTGTGGAATTTGTCAACACTTCTTGAAAGTACTATCTCTTTTGAGCTTTTATCCTTGGTAGGATTTCGAATAGCTCAACTTGAATGATTGTCTGAAAAAAAGGAAAATGCTTCTTGCCCACCTGACGCTCGTTTTTCAGGTTCCTCGATGCTTAGTCATTTCAAGGTCCTATGCACTCCTTGCGTCTGGACTCTTAAAGTTTCCTGTATTTTTCTCTGAACCTCCCTTCCCGGATCGTTCTATGATTCAGTCGACGCATACCTTGCATTAGGGAATGCACACCTTGCATACACAGTTCAGTAGAAGAACAACTGAAAGATACCCAGACTTGTTATGGATTCATACAGTCACTCTCTCAATAATTCATACATGGAAAATGAAATTTAACTACTACGCATACAAAAAATAACATACCTCCATTCATAGTCAAGATGAACACAACTCAAGCAGACATGGGACAATTTTAGTCTATTCCATCCATTCAAAAAAATGAAAATTACATAGTGTTTCAGCTCCACTCTATTATGTTCTACTTGATCTTCTCCTACTACTCATCTATGCATTCTCTATTACAATGCAATTGGAAAAACTATCTAAGGACAGGCTCCTCGAGCTCTCTCATCCTTTCCTGAAATATATTAAATTCATAATTCAAACTATCACCTAACTAGTGCTTCTATTACAATAACTGCTAATTACTATCATGCAAAGTCAACAGTCCATGCTTGCGATGTCTGAGAGTCCTGAAGACTTTACAAACAAGTTAATTTTTAAAATGTTGTTTCAAAAATATCTCAACAACCAATTTAATTTTTGAATAAATGCTTAATTTGAACTCTACATTGCTGAGATGTCATTCTTCTCTCCTCCACGTGTGCGCTGATGGCTGTGAAGGCAATGCTCCTGCATCATGACTCATCTCAAAATACATCATTTATGTGTGGCCAATATGAGTCTGCATATGTTACCATACCAATCTTGTATGATGTGACTATTTGATGCCAGACGCCCCTCGATAGGCAATCTGCTTTCACCAGGACCTTCTCTAACTTTGGCCTGAAGAGATACATTACCCTTCAGATCCCGTATCAGGACCTTTTTGTTCCCACAGGATTCTCTGGTGATCTCCCGACAGTTTTCTCGGGAAATCAGGTTTTGCGTTATCGCGAAACCTGTGAGCACATTCCTCGTGCCAATCAAAACCCCGAAACTCGATGGGTCAAAGAGTCAACCCTCCCGTTCCTGTCGTGGATTTCCCTATCGGGAAATCGACGCATGCACTATTGCGGTTCGCTGCCTTCACAAATCCCCGAACCCCGAACTCTGATATGCACGTGCGCTAATTCCTCGCCATGCCACCTCTTCTCTCCACTTTTTCGGGAATCGTGTGATTGCGATTTCACCAGTCGCAGTCCCCTTGCACTGGAAAACTCTGAATGCCGAATCCTGACTTCCTGGGATCTCGTGCCACCTGTCCCCTAGCGATCAACGACTCCAATTTGATAGGGAAATCGCTAATCGTGATTTCAACAACTATGAAACTCTTGCCTCTGGGAAACCCGATATGCCGAATCCTGATGGCTCTTGGTTCTTCTTGTGCCTAAGGGTTAAGTCCCTCGCTACTTCTCCCAGATATGACGGTCAACGGAATTTCGCAAATCTATCTTGCAAACCCTGGCCATCGATTCTCCCCCTTGGAGATTTCTCTCGCTCTAAGCCTCCTTCCTGTTCGCACCTTCTCCTGGGTCCTCCTCCTAGAAATCACGAAGGAACCATCCCTCCTGAGCTTGTCGAACCTGATCCCTTCAGAGGATTTTCGCACACTTTTCGGGCTCGACCCTCAACAACTCCCAAAGTGTTGAGTCCTTCAGATTCTGTGCACTTGCAGTCACAGTAATCCCTACCTTCCTTTTCTCAGAATAGCTACTGAGACTTTAAAATCAGCCTGCACTTCTCCTGCATGACTCTATTAAAACCAAATCGACTTCTGGGTGAGTGAGAATGAGAGGTTAACTATTGAGCCTCATCAACACACTCTATGCGGATGAATTCGACTGCACTCAATGCAGGAATCTCCCGGCTCAAACAGAGAAACAATTGAAACTCATTCTCTTCTCTCTCAAACTTCAGTAAACCTCTTAAATCACATGCATGACATATTCAAAGCAAATGCATACAAGAAAAACAAACATTCATCAGAATAATATCAACACGGAGAGACAACACAAACCATGAAACTGAATCAAAGTCTTTCTTCTATTAATTCAATCTGTACATGGGTGTTCTCCACAAGTTCTCTGCTTGCTCTTCTCTTCTCCTGAATGAATGATGATAATACAATGATACAAAGGAGGGTGTCTATATCCGTTTTCCCTCTCGAATTCTACAACTATCAAATCTACAATTAATTCCTATCTAACAACATTAAATCTATTAAATGCCTTCCTATCTACTGAGGATGAGAGCATAAAGGCTCAACTTCCCCTTTACATTACAAGTGCGATTCTTTATGAATGACTTCAATAAAGAGCGGTGCAACAACTCCCAAGTATTTCAAAATATGTGTTGGCTTATCCAGCTGTATTTTCTGCTCCATGCGTTGGCTTGCTTGATGTGTTGTGGATGCTCCTGCATCATACTCATCATCTCAAAATTTTCATGGGCTCCTGTCCATGAGCTCCTGAACGATCTGTCCATGCTTTTGAATGCTTGCTTCATTTTCCCAGCTGGAGTCTTCTACTGGGTGATTCTTCCACTTCACCAGGTACTCAAAGTACTATTTCCGCCTGGTCTTCTCACCCAATCGCTTGTCCAGTATGTACTCCATCTGCGACTTCTTTGCAACTGGTAATTGCTTCTGCCACTGGACCACTGGTTCCCCAATTTCTGCTCCTCTAGCTCTGTATGGGTATAAATCCGAAACATTAAATATTGGAGATATCCCGATGCCATCCGGCAACTCAATTTCATATGTGTTTTCTCCAAATTTCTTCAGGACTCTACACGGTCCGATTTTCTTCATCTTGAGCTTGTTATATGTTCCCCTTGGGAACCTCTCCTTCCTTAAGTGTGCCAGAACCATATCACCAACTTCAAACTGAAGTTTCCTCTTCCGTTGATAGGCTCTGCGCTTATACTCTTGATTTGATTTCATGAATCACTGCTTCACCTGACTGTGAAGTTCCTGCATCGCTTCAGTGAACTCTTCAGCGGTCACGCTACTATTCGCAACCTGTTCTAACTCCCTGAGTTCAGATACTCCTCTCGGCTGTGTCCCATATAAAATATGGAATGGACTTTTTCTTGTACTCCGATTCATCGAATCGTTGTATGCAAATTCTGCCTGCGACAATATATTGTCCCAGCTGCTATGGTGCTCTATCACTAGGCTTCTTAACAAATCTCCCAAACTTCTGTTGACCACCTTGGTCTGTCCATCTGTCTGTGCATAAAAGCCAAATTAGTTCCTAGCTTCTTCCATAGCATCCTCCAAAAATGACCTATGAATTTCGTATCCCTGTCCGAGACTATGCTTCTCGACAATCCATGAAGTCGCACAATCTCTTTGAAAAACATGTTCGCGATGTGGGTCGCATCGCTGATCTTTTGACACGGAATAAAATGTGCCATCTTCGAAAACCTGTCAACCACCACAAAGATGGAATCAACTCCCCTTTGCATCCTCTGCAAACCCAATAAAAATTCCATGCTTATCGCCTCTCGTGTCCTTTCGGGTATGGGCAATGGCTGATAAAAACCCATGTTCTGCTTTCGGCCCTTCGAATGTTGACAAATTTGACACCTGTCAACAAACCTCTTTACATCCTCTCGCATGCCCGGCCAAAAATACGATTCGCTCAGCTTCGCGAATGTTTTTTCATGTCCAAAATGACCTGCTAATCCTCCACTGTTCTTTTCCTTCAACAAGTTATCCCTCATGGAGCAATTCAGAATACACAGTTGATTGCCTCTGAACAACAATCCCTCCTGGATCATATAGTCTATCCATGGGCTCCGATCTCTGAGAACTAGATTCTCAGTTCTTTCATATGCTTCTCCGAAGTCTACATCGCCTGCATACATGTCTTTCAGATTTTTAAAACCCAAGGTTTTGACTCTGAACTCCTGCAGCAACAAACATTTCCTGCTCAACGCATCAGCCACTTTGTTAGCAGTTCCTGAAATGTGTTTGATCAAAAACGTGAAATTCTGCATGTACTCTACCCATTTTGCATGCTTCTGATTCAACTTCTCCTGTTGACTCACAAACTGTAATGCATGATTATCACTGTACAATACAAACTCCTTTGGGATCAAGTAATGCCTCCACTTCTTCAATGCTTGTATGATAGCATAAAACTCTTTATCATACGTGGAGTATTTCATCTTTTCTTCATCCATCTTCTCATTGTGATATGCCACTAGCCTGTCATCCTGACTCAAGACCCCTCCGACGGCATATCCTCTTACATCACATTTCACCTGAAATGTTTTCTGAAAGTCTGGAAACACTAGCACTAGTTGCTGTGTGATCTTCCGCTTCAATAGATTGAAGCTTTTCTCAGCCTCTGTTGTCCAATGAAAAACTTTATGTCATTTTTTCACGGTGTCCATCATTGTTGCGCTAATTCCACTAAAATTCCTGATGAAATTTCTGTAGAAACTAGCCAATCCATGGAAACTCCTCACCTCGAAAACATTTCTGGGTGATGGCCAATTCTTGATCACTTCAACTTTTTCAGGATCCATTTTCAACTCATTTGATGATATGACAAAACCCAAATAAATGAGCTCTGTCTTCATGAAGGAACACTTCTTCATGTTGACCAATAGCTTCTCCTGCTGCAGTCTTCTCATCACAATGGCCAGATGTTTCAAATGCTCAGCCTTCGTCTGACTGAAGATCAGTATGTCGTCCATATACACGACCATGAATTTCCCGATGAATTCCCTCAGGACTTCATTCATCAGTCTCATGAATGTTCTCGGCGCGTTTGTCAAACCAAACGGCATGACCAACCACTCGTACAAACCTTCGTTTGTCTTGAATGTTGTCTTCCATTCATCACCCTCTCTGATGCGAATCTCGTGATATCCGCTTTTCAGATCAATCTTCGAAAAATAATTTGCTCCACTCAGGAAATCCATCAGATCATCCATTCTCGGCAGTGGAAATATGTACCTGATGGTGATTTTGTTTATCGCTCTGGAGTCTGTACACATCCTCCAGCCTCCATCCTTCTTNCTCCTTTGGGATCAAGTAATGCCTCCACTTCTTCAATGCTTGTATGATAGCATAAAACTCTTTATCATACGTGGAGTATTTCATCTTTGCTTCATCCATCTTCTCATTGTGATATGCCACTAGCCTGTCATCCTGACTCAAGACCCCTTCGACGACATATCCGCTTACATCACATTTCACCTGAGATGTTTTCTGAAAGTCTGGAAACACTAGCACTGGTTGCTCTGTGATCTTCCGCTTCAACAGATTGAAGCTTTTCTAAGCCTCGGTTGTCCAATGAAAAAATTTATGTCATTTTTTCACGGTGTCCATCATTGCTGCGCTAATTCCACTAAAATTCCTGATGAAATTTCTGTAGAAACTAGCCAATCCATGGAAACTCCTCACCTCAAAAACATTTCTGGGTGATGGCCAATTCTTGATCACTTCCACTTTTTCAAGATCCATTTTCAACTCATTTGCTGATATGACAAAACCCAAATAAATGAGCTTTGTCTTCATGGAGGAACACTTCTTCATGTTGACCAATAGCTTCTCCTGCTGCAGTATTCTCATCACAATGGCCAGATGTTTCAAATGCTCAGCCTTCGTCTTACTGAAGATCAGTATGTCGTCCATATACACGACCATGAATTTCCCGATGAATTCCCTCAGGACTTCATTCATCAGTCTCATGAATGTTCTCGGCGCGTTTTTCAAACCAAATGGCATGACCAACCACTCGTACAAACCTTCGTTTGTCTTGAATGTTGTCTTCCATTCATCAGCCTCTCTCATGCGAATCTGGTGATATCCGCTTTTCAGATCAATCTTCGAAAAATAATTTTCTCCACTCAGGAAATCCATCAGATCATCCATTCTCGGCAGTGGAAATATGTACCTGATGGTGATTTTGTTTATCGCTCTGGAGTCTGTACACATCCTCCAGCCTCCATCCTTCTTTGGAATCAGTACTGTCAGAACAACACACGCACTCAAGCTCTCCCTGACCAGTCCTTTGTCCAGCAGATCCTGTACCTGCCTTTTGAAATCCTCATTCTCCTGAGGCATTAGTCTGTATGTAGCTTTATTCGGAAAACTGGCTCCGGGCATGAGATCTATGTGGTGACTCACACTCCTCATCGGTGGCAACAAACGAGGTAGTTTGTCCACTATGATATCAGCGAACTCTCCCAGCAGTTCTTGAATCTCATCTGGTAGATCATCCACTCTTGTGCTAGTCAGGACAATTCTCGGTTTCCTGACCACAAAGAATTGTGGATCTTCCTTNACACACTCTATGCGGATGAATTCGACTGCACTCAATGCAGGAATCTCCCGGCTCAAACAGAGAAACAATTGAAACTCATTCTCTTCTCTCTCAAACTTCAGTAAACCTCTTAAATAACATGCACGACATATTCAAAGCAAATGCATACAAGAAAAACAAACATTCATGAGCATAATATCAACACAGAGAGACAACACAAACCATGAAACTGAATCAAAGTCTTTCTTCTATTAATTCAATCTATACATGGGTGTTCTCCACAAGTTCTCTTCTTTCTCTTCTCTTCTCCTGAATGAATGATGATAATACAATGATACAAAGGAGGGTGTCTATATCCGTTTTCCCTCTCGAATTCTACAACTATCAAATCTACAATTAATTCCTATCTAACAACATTAAATCTATTAAATGCCTTCCTATATACTGAGGATGAGATCTTAAAGGCTCAATTTCCCCTTTACATTACAAGTGCGCTTCTTTATGAATGACTTCAATAAAGAGCGGCGCAACAACTCCCAAGTATTTCAAAATATGTGTTGGCTTATCCAGCTGTCTTTTCTGCTCCATGCGCTGGCTCGCTTGATGTGTTGTGGGTGCTCCTGCATCATACTCCTTAGCTCAAACTTTTCATGGGCTCTTGTCCATGAGCTCCTGAACGGTCTGTTCATGCTTCTGAATGCTTGCTTCATTTTCCCAGCTAGAGTCTTCTACTGGGTGATTCTTCCACTTCACCAGGTACTCAAAGTACTATTTCCGCCTAGTCTTCTCACCCAATCGCTTGTCCAGTATGTACTCCATCTGCAGCTTCTTTGCAACTGGTAATTGCTTCTTCCACTGGACCACTGGTTCCCCAATTTCTACTCCTCCAGCTCTGTATGGGTATAAATCCGAAACATTAATTATCAGAGATATCCCGATGCCATCCGACAACTCAATTTCATATGCGTTTTCTCCAAATTTCTTCAGGACTCTGCACGATCCGATTTTCTTCATCTTGAGCTTGTTATATGTTCCCCTTGGGAACCTCTCCTTCGTTAAGTGTGCCAGAACCATATCACCAACTTCAAACTGAAGTTTCCTCTTCCGTTGATCGGCTCTGCGCTTATACTCTTGATTTGATTTCATGAATCACTGCTTCACCTGACTGTGAGGTTCCTGCATCGCTTCAGTGAACTCTTCATCACTCGCGCTGCTAGTCACAACCTGTTCTAACTCCCTGAGTTCAGATACTCCTCTCGGCTGTGTCCCATATAAAATATGGAATGGACTTTTGCCTGTACTCCTATTCATCGAATCGTTGTATGCAAATTCTGCCTGCGGCAATATATTGTCCCAGCTGCTATGGTGCTCTATCACTAGGCTTCTTAACAAATCTCCCAAACTTCTGTTGACCACCTTGGTCTGTCCATCTGTCTGTGGATAAAAGCCAAATTAGTTCCTAGCTTCTTCCATAGCATCCTCCAAAAATGACCTATGAATTTCGTATCCCTGTCCGAGACTATGCTTCTCGGCAATCCATGAAGTCGCACAATCTCTTTGAAAAACATGTTCGTGATGTGGGTCGCATCGCTGATCTTTTGACACGGAATAAAATGTGCCATCTTCGAAAACTTGTCAACCACCACAAAGATGGAATCAACTCCCCTTTGCGTCCTTAGCAAACCCAATAAAAAGTCCATGCTTATCGCCTCCCATGTCCTTTCGGGTATGGGCAATGGCTGATAAAAACCCGTGTTCTGCTTTCGGCCCTTCGAATGTTGACAAATTCGACACCTGTCAACAAAACTCTTTACATACTCTCGCATGCCCGGCCAAAAATACGATTCGCTCAGCTTCGTGAATGTTTTGTCATGTCCAAAATGACCTGCTAATCCTCCACTATTCTTTTCCTTCAACAAGTTATCCCTCATGGAGCAATTCAGAATACACAGTTGATTGCCTCTGAACAACAATACCTCCTGGATCATATAGTCTATCCATGGGCTCCGATCTCTGAGAACTGGATTCTCAGCTATTTCATATGCTTCTCCGAAGTCTACATCGCCTGCATACATGTCTTTCAGATTTTTAAAACCCAAGGTTTTGACTCTGAACTCCTGCAGCAACAAACATTTCCTGCTCAATGCATCAACCACTTTGTTAGCAGTTCCTGAAATGTGTTTGATCACAAACGTGAAATTCTGCATGTACTCTACCCATTTTGCATGCTTCTGATTCAACTTCTCCTGTTGACTCACAAACTGTAATGCATGATTATCACTGTACAATACAAACTCCTTTGGGATCAAGTAATGCCTCCACTTTTTCAATGCTTGTATGATAGCATAAAACTCTTTATCATACGTGGAGTATTTCAGCTTTGCTTCATCCATCTTCTCGTTGTGATATACCACTAGCCTGTCATCCTGACTCAAGACCCCTCCGACAGCATATCCGCTTACATCATATTTCACCTGAAATGTTTTCTGAAAGTCTGGAAACACTAGCACTGGTTGCTTCGTGATCTTCCGCTTCAACAGATTGAAGCTTTTCTCAGCCTCTATTGTCCAATGAAAAACATTATGTCATTTTTTCACGGTGTCCATCATTGCTGCACTAATTCCACTAAAATTCCTGATGAAATTTCTGTAGAAACTAGCCAATCCATGGAAACTCCTCACCTCAAAAACATTTCTGGGTGATGGCCAATTCTTGATCACTTCCACTTTTTCAGGATCCATTTTCAACTCATTTGCTGATATGACAAAACCCAAATAAATGAGCTCTGTCTTCATGAAGGAACACTTCTTCATGTTGACCAATAGCTTCTCCTCCTGTAGTCTTCTCATCACAATGGCCAGATGTTTCAAATGCTCAGCCTTTGTCTTACTGAAGATCAGTATGTCGTCCATATACATGACCATGAATTTCCCGATGAATTCCCTCAGGACTTCATTCATCAGTCTCATGAATGTTCTCGGCACGTTTGTCAAACCAAATGGCATGACCAACCACTCGTACAAACCTTCATTTGTCTTGAATGTTGTATTCCATTCATCACCCTCTCTCATGCGAATCTGGTGATATTCGCTTTTCAGATCAATCTTCGAAAAATAATTTTCCCCACTCAGGCAATCCATCAGATCATCCATTCTCGGCAGTGGAAATCTGTACCTGATGGTGATTTTGTTTATCGCTCTGGAGTCTGTACACATCCTCCAGCCTCCATCCTTCTTTGGACTCAGTACTGTCAGAACAACACACAGACTCAAGCTCTCCCTGACCAGTCCTTTGTCCAGCAGATCCTCTACCTGCCTTTTGACTTCCTCATTCTCCTGAGGCGTTAGTCTGTACGCAGCTTTATTCGGAAAACTGGGTCCGGGCATGAGATCTATGTGGTGACTCACACTACTCATCGGTGGCAACGAACGAGGTAGTTTGTCCACTATGATATCAACGAACTCTCCCAGCAGTTCTTGAATCTCATCTGGTAGATCATCCACTCTTGTGCTAGTCAGGACAATTCTCGGTTTCCTGACCACAAAGAATTGTGGATATTCCTTCTTCTCCATATCTGTAAGCAGCTCCTTCCCACTCATGAGAAGTATCATGTTCCTTACTTCCGGTTTCACTTCTTTATCTTTTATCGGAAGCAACGTATGTGTCATCCCATCCTTCTCTAAGGTGTATGTGTTCATTCTCCCATCATGAACCACATTTCTGTCATACTGCCATGGTCTACCCAATAATACATGACAGACATCCATGGGAATGACATCACATAGGACTTTATCCTTATGTTCACCCATTTTAAAATCAACCAAACATTTTTTAGTGACACTCACTTGATGTCCCTTTTGCAGCCATGACACCTTGTATGGACTCGGGTGTTGGTCATCTCCAGCTCCAACTTCTCCACCATCTCGGTCGAAACTAGATTTTCTGTGCTCCCATTGTCCACAATGACCTTGCATTTCCAGCCTTTGGTCTTGCATGTGGTCCTGAACACTCTGGTTCTCTAAGCTGTATCCTCCAGGTGTCAAGAGAACTTTGTGCACTGTCAGTGACTTCCCACTTCCGGTGTCCTCATCCTCAACATCACGCCTGTGTGCCTCTGTGATGTGAGCTTCTCCTCTGTCCGGTTTCCTNCTCCTTTGGGATCAAGTAATGCCTCCACTTCTTCAATGCTTGTATGATAGCATAAAACTCTTTATCATACGTGGAGTATTTCATCTTTGCTTCATCCATCTTCTCATTGTGATATACCACTAGCCTATCATCCTAACTCAAGACCCCTCCGACGGCATATCCGCTTACATCACATTTCACCTGAAATGTTTTCTGAAAGTCTGGAAACACTAGCACTGGTTTCTTCGTGATCTTCCGCTTCAACAGATTGAAGCTTTTCTCAGCCTCTGTTGTCCAATGAAAAACTTTATGTCATTTTTTCACGGTGTCCATCATTGCTGCACTAATTCCACTAAAATTCCTGATGAAATTTCTGTAGAAACTAGCCAATCCATGGAAACTCCTCACCTCAAAAACATTTCTGGGTGATGGCCAATTCTTGATCACTTCCACTTTTTCAGGATCCATTTTCAACTCATTTGCTAATATGACAAAACCCAAATAAATGAGCTTTGTCTTCATGAAGGAACACTTCTTCATGTTGACCAATAGCTTCTCCTGCTGTAGTCTTATCATCACAATGGCCAGATGTTTCAAATGCTCAGCCTTCGTCTTACTGAAGATCAGTATGTCGTCCATATATACGACCATGAATTTCCCGATGAATTCCCTCAGGACTTCATTCATCAGTCTCATGAATGTTCTCGGCGCGTTTGTCAAACCAAACATGACCAAACACTCGTACAAACCTTCGTTTGTCTTGAATGTTGTCTTCCATTCATCACCCTCTCTCATGTGAATCTGGTGATATCCTCTTTTCAGATCAATCTTCGAAAAATAATTTGCCCCACTCATGCAATCCATCAGATCATCCATTCTCGGCAGTGGAAATCTGTACCTGATGGTGATTTTGTTTATCTCTCTGGAGTCTGTACACATCCTCTAGCCTCCATCCTTCTTTGGACTCAGTACTGTCAGAACAACACACGGACTCAAGCTCTCCCTGACCAGTCCTTTGTCCAGCAGATCCTGTACCTGCCTTTTGACTTCCTCATTCTCCCGAGGCATTAGTCTGTACGCAGCTTTATTCGAAAAACTGGCTCCGGGCATGAGATCTATGTGGTGACTCACACTCCTCATCGGTGGCAACGAATGAGGTAGTTTGTCCACTATGATATCAGTGAACTCTCCCAGCAGTTCTTGAATCTCATCTGGTAGATCATCCACTCTTGTGCTAGTCAGGACAATTATCGGTTTCCTGACCACAAAGAATTGTGGATCTTCCTTCTTCTCCATCTCTGTAAGCAGCTCCTTCCCACTCATGAGAAGTATCGTGTTCCTTACTTCCGGTTTCACTTCTTTATCTTTTATCGGAAGCAACGTATGTGTCATCCCATCCTTCTCTAAGGTGTATGTGTTCATTCTCCCATCATGAACCACATTTCTGTCATACTGCCATGGTCTACCCAATAATACATGACAGACATCCATGGGAATGACATCACATAGGACTTTATCCTTATGTTCACCCATTTTAAAATCAACCAAACATTTTTTAGTGACACTCACTTGATGTCCCTTTTGCAGCCATGACACCTTGTATGGACTCGGGTGTTGGTCATCTCCAGCTCCAACTTCTCCACCATCTCGGTCGAAACTAGATTTTCTGTGCTCCCATTGTCCACAATGACCTTGCATTTCCAGCCTTTGGTCTTGCATGTGGTCCTGAACACTCTGGTTCTCTAAGCTGTATCCTCCAGGTGTCAAGAGAACTTTGTGCACTGTCAGTGACTTCCCACTTCCGGTGTCCTCATCCTCAACATCACGCCTGTGTGCCTCTGTGATGTGAGCTTCTCCTCTGTCCGGTTTCCTNTTCTCTTCTCCTGAATGAATGATGATAATACAATGATACAAAGGAGGGTGTCTATATCCATTTTCCCTCTCGAATTCTACAACTATCAAATCTACAATTAATTCCTATCTAACAAAATTAAATCTATTAAATGCCTTCCTATCTACTGAGGACGAGAGCTTAAAGGCTCAAGGTCCCCTTTACATTACAAGTGCGCTTCTTTATGAATGACTTCAATAAAGAGCGGCACAACAACTCCCAAGTATTTCAAAATATGTGTTGGCTTATCCAACTGTCTTTTTTGCTCCATGCACTGGCTCTCTTGATGTGTTGTGGATGCTCCTGCATCACTATTCAAGGTGTTATATTTTCAGGTTAGTTTTCTTTCCATGCTTATAGTGAAATATGAGATCATATGCCACTTAGATAACATGGGCATTGTTTTTGGATAAATACGTGTCGCTATAACATATATTCTCTCTAAGGAGACAACTTAGTGCATTTCATGAGATTTGATTCTCTGGCTAACCACTTCTACAAAGTGAGCCTACATGTAGGTCAATTTGAACCTTGGATCTATTAAGCATTGATCAACAAGAAAATACGGCTCAAAGCTCTGATTAATTACAAGATTCAATGATAATTTATTTTATTATTCTACACACATGTACACATGCAGACACACATTATGGTGACTAAGGATTGGTTGGATTATTTGTTATTTTCTTTTCTACATCACTAACCTAAATTTGTTTCATTTTAGTTTATAATCTTTACACATGTATAATGCATGCGACACATATAATCTATACTATGTTGTAGCGTGCACCTATCTTCTCTCAGTGTAACAATTCTCTTGTCCCTTACATGTGGTTTCCCACAAAGAGGAGAATATGAAGCATTGTTTTCTAGTTTTACAAGAGTCATCCAGTGCTTAAAATCCAGTGCTAACATTTTTCCTTCAAACAAAAAATTGGCTTGAGGGGCCTGATTTCTTTCAAACAAACCAGTTGAGGTGATTAATTATGTTCAAATATTGCATCCATGTTCAAATAACATTTTCACCCCCACCCGCACCCAAAAAAAGGAGAAAATAATTTTATTTTCCTTCATTTTTGAGCAAATTAAGGTCAATTTTCGGAGAAAATAATTACCTCGGAATCTAGAGTTTGATATTTTTCTTATTGTTCGGTAGAGGTTTAATCTATTCATCTGAATTTGAATTCAATCAGTTGTGTTGGGGATCTCAAGAAGTAGAAATGCTCACAATTAGGTTGCTTTGTTTCTTTCTCAACATTTTTCACTGTCATTTGAAACTGAAATTTAAGGTTCAAAACCATTTATTGAAGAAGCAAATTGAATATTTTACAATAAAGTATGGGAANCCTGCATCACTATTCAAGGTGTTATATTTTCAGGTTAGTTTTCTTTCCATGCTTATAGTGAAATATGAGATCATATGCCACTTAGATAACATGGGCATTGTTTTTGGATAAATACATGTCGCTATAACATATATTCTCTCTTAGGAGACAACTTAGTGCATTTCATGAGATTTGATTCTCTGGCTAACCACTTCTACAGAGTGAGCCTACATGTAGGTCAATTTGAACCTTGGATCTATTAAGCATCGATCAACAAGAAAATACGGCTCAAAGCTCTGATTAATTACAAGATTCAATGATAGTTTATTTTATTATTCTACACACATGTACACATGCAGACACACATTATGGTGACTAAGGATTGGTTGGATTATTTTTTATTTTCTTTTTTACATCACTAACCTAAATTTGTTTCATTTTAGTTTATAATCTTTACACATGTATAATGCATGTGACACATATAATCTATACTATGTTGTAGCGTGCACCTATCTTCTCTCAGTGTAACAATTCTCTTGTCCCTTACATGTGGTTTCCCACAAAGAGGAGAATATGAAGCATTGCTTTTTAGTTTTACAAGAGTCATCCAGTGCTTAAAATCCAGTGCTAACATTTTTCCTTCAAACAAAAAATTGGCTTGAGGGGCCTGATTTATTTCAAACAAACCAGTTGAGGTGATTAATTATGTTCAAATATTGCATCCATGTTCAAATAAAATTTTCACCCCCACCCACACCCAAAAAAAGGAGAAAATAATTTTATTTTCCTTCATTTTTGAGCAAATTAAGGTCAATTTTCGGAGAAAATAATTATCTCGGAATCTAGAGTTTGATATTTTTCTTATTGTTCGGTAGAGGTTTAATCTATTCATATGAATTTGAATTCAATCAGTTGTGTTGGGGATCTCAAGAAGTAGAAATGCTCACAGTTAGGTTGCTTTGTTTCTTTCTCAACATTTTTCACTGTCATTTGAAACTGAAATTTAAGGTTCAAAACCATTTATTGAAGAAGCAAATTGAATATTTTACAATAAAGTATGGGAACATCATGGTGCAACTTCTCAGCAAAAATTATGCAATGCATGCACCAAAAACTTTGTTCCTGATTGTTATGGGAAGTAATGGTTTCTTCGGCTCTTTGAAATCAAATTTCAACAACTCTCCAAACATAACACTGGAGATGTGTTGAAAGGCCATTGTAGGAAAGTCTTTACCATGATAAATGAAACCAAACTATCTTTAATTATTCATAGGATTTCATGTCATATATACCTATGCTTCATTCATGGGTTCATTCCTTTATATATTTAATGTACATATATTTTATAGTTTGGGAGATCTTTTTTGCCAAGAATTCAAATTNTGGTGACTAAGGATTGGTTGGATTATTTTTTATTTTCTTTTTTACATCACTAACCTAAATTTGTTTCATTTTAGTTTATAATCTTTACACATGTATAATGCATGCGACACATATAATCCATACTATGTTGTAGCATGCACCTATCTTCTCTCAGTGTAACAATTCTCTTGTCCCTTACATGTGGTTTCCCACAAAGAGGAGAATATGAAGCATTGTTTTTTAGTTTTACAAGAGTCATCCAGTGCTTAAAATCCAGTGCTAACATTTTTCCTTCAAACAAAAAATTGGCTTGAGGGGCCTGATTTCTTTCAAACAAACCARTTGAGGTGATTAATTATGTTCAAATATTGCATCCATGTTCAAATAACATTTTCACCCCCACCCGCACCCCAAAAAAGGAGAAAATAATTTTATTTTCCTTCATTTTTGAGCAAATTAAGGTCAATTTTCGGAGAAAATAATTACCTCGGAATCTAGAGTTTGATATTTTTCTTATTGTTCGGTAGAGGTTTAATCTATTCATCTGAATTTGAATTCAATCAGTTGTGTTAGGGATCTCAAGAAGTAGAAATGCTCACAGTTAGGTTTCTTTGTTTCTTTCTCAACATTTTTCACTGTCATTTGAAATTGAAATTTAAGGTTCAAAACCATTTATTGAAGAAGCAAATTGAATATTTTACAATAAAGTATGGGAACATCATGGTGCAAATTCTCAGCAAAAATTAGGCAATGCATGCACCAAAAACTTTGTTCCTGATTGTTATGGGAAGTAATGGCTTCTTCGGCTCTTTGAAATCAAATTTGAACAACTCTCCAAACATAACACTGGACATGTGTTGAAAGGCCATTGCAGGAAAGTCTTTACCATGATAAATGAAACCAAACTATCTTTAATTATTCATAGGATTTCATGTCGTATATACCTATGCTTCATTCATGGGTTCATTCCTTTATATATTTAATGTACATATATTTTATAGTTTGGGAGATCTTTTTTGCCAAGAATTCAAATTTTGTCTCTGGCATGCCTAAAGTATGGAATAAAAAACTACTGTCCCTAAGATAGATACAAACATAGTAAGAAAGTACCAACAAGAGATGAATGTAGGTTGTAATAATCGAGATAGTCCTTGACATTCATGATAGTTAAATCCATGTTAGCAAGCTCAATATTTTGAGTTTGTAAACACATAATTTGAACGGATGTATATGGATGAGATAGCCTAATTTTAATGCAACATGTAATTTTTAAGAAGGAAACATGTTTCTATTCTTAGGTTCAGAGTTGTACCTCATTATTGGTAGTTAAATTTAAAAATTAAGCTATGTTCAATATAATTTTTTCTATTATCAAGCTTAATATGAATAATAGTTTCATATATTAGATTAAAAGTTAGTGTACGTCACTAGTTTGAGTGGTTGAGTGCTTTGAATTTCATGTAAAAAAGTTTCAGGTTGATTTCTCACTTTAACTGTTTTTATTACATATCTCACTTGATATCCTTGTCAAATTATATATCATAATTAGTGCTAACAAATTTACAAAGAACATAAAAAAAATGTAAAAATTAAATAACATTAACAAAATATTTAACGAAGCAATAATAATGCTTTTATTGTTGAATGGTGATTATAAATTTTTCCATTCATAATAAATCAATGTATACTAAGTTTAACTCGAACTTTGGAGGTTGTTATGAAAAGTGGTATAGCTCTGTTTTTATCAAAATATATATCATATATATGGCATAATAATGCCTTCAAATCGTGTTTATCAAATTAAATAAAAGTATTTCTTAAATCTTCTTTTATCTCAATTTTAGCTAAACAAATAAAACTTTAGCTTTTATGTTTTTTTTTAAACAATAATTAACATTTTGCAAAGACAATAAACATGCCATTATGGGAGGCAATTTCAACAACTCTCCAAGCATAACACTCGACATGTGTGGAAAGGCCATTGCAGGAAAGTCTTTACCATGATAAATGAAACCAAACTATCTTCTATTATTCATAGGATTTCANTCCAAATCTCAATAACTCAGCTCCATAATGTGTTTGCATGATTCCATAGTGAAGTTATCATGAGTTGGATTGTCTTCTTTGACCTTAGCTTCAAACTGGGTCCTCTACCTCTCAAATTCCATATAATCCTTTTTGATGTTTCCTTGAACCTCTAGAATTTCTCTCAGGCACTGCCACATTCATCTATGAAGTTCACTAATTATCTCTCCCATCCTAAATTACATCAATAGTCACAGTATTCCATGTTGATGTGAGGAATGTTGTGAGCACTCAATGCCCCACCCTCTAAAGTTGGAAGGAATAAATGGGGAAAGAGAATCTCGATGGATTTGGAGACCAAAAGAGCAATAGGGTGAGAAGAAAAGTGCTCCACATCGCTTCTATAACTCTCTCCAACAATGCAAAAAGGCTTGCATGGAAGACGATAACATCTCCATTGAACTACACTTGAACTCACAACCTAGAGGTTTTATACCCTATCCTCTTTGAATTCAAACACATTAAATACGAAGGAAACACATATTATGAATCATTAGGCCTACTCAAGGAGGGTTTGATAGAAGTTAACACTACCTTAATACTTCCAAAGTGCACTACAAGGAAAACACCATCTCTTCCTTCTCCACTTATAGTGGAGGTTGGTAGTTGAAGGTTTTAGCAAATGCTTTTTACTTGGTGTGTTTAAACCATATTCATCACACTTGACAATCACAATGATGCGTTCAGTGACATTAGGTCATGCAAATTTATAATAAAATATCAATTAAAATAATTAAAAGAAAACTATATCTTGAATGTGAATTATACCTCTAGATGCACTAGTGCATCGTGCTACATGATTCAATGAATTAGATTTAAATATCAGTTTTAAAAAGTCATTTAAAAACTCATACTTGCATTCCCCATATCTACACACTTATCGCAAGTGTGTTAACTGACCAATCACATCGATGTTCACAACAAACATGCAAACCTATGTTAGTTTGCATGCATCTGTAATAAAATGGAATGTTTAAAATAAACAAAAAATATTACCGACGGTCCCTATGCCTATAAACAGACTGATGTAGGATCCCTTGATGACGTAAAAATGGGGCTCGAAAAATATGTAGGATGCCAAGATTTCCTTGTAGACATAGTTTCTACTCTTGTAGTGCAAGTAATTATAGTTTGGCCACCAGAGAAAATCTTAAGAATTCAATAATAGAACAAAAATAAGTGCACATACTTATATAAATAGTGTCCATGTGTTAATGGATGTCCTAGGATTGTATTTGTAGAGTCTCCACAATGCCTTCACTCAAAAACAAGCTCCACATGGTAAAGATTGGAATGTCACAATTAGGAAGAGGGCCAACTTGGTAATTTGATTCATCTCCAAATACATTGTTCACGTGTGGCCAATATGAGTCTTCCATATGTTACCATACTAATCTTGTATGATCTGACTATTCAAGGTTTTATATTTTGAGGTTAGTTTTCCTTCCATGCTTGTAGTGAAATATGAGATCGTATGCCACTTAGATAACATGGGATTTTTTTTTGGATAAATACGTGTCGCTATAACATCTATTCTCTCTTAGGAGAGAGCTTAGGGCATTTCATGAGATTTGATTCTCTGGCTAACCACTTCTACAGAGTGAGCCTACATGNACTAATTATCTCTCCCATCCTAAAGTACATCAATAGTCACAGTATTCCATGTTGATGTGAGGAATGTTGTGAGCACTCAATGCCCCACCCTCTAAAGTTGGAAGGAATAAATGGGGAAGGAGAATCTCGATGGATTTGGAGACCAAAAGAGCAATAGGGTGAGAAGAAAAGTGCTCCACATCGCTTCTATAACTCTCTCCAAAAATGCAAAAAGGCTTGCATGGAAGACGATAACATCTCCATTGAACTACACTTGAACTCACAACCTAGAGGTTTTATACCCTATCCTCTTTGAATTCAAACGCATTAACTACGGAGGAAACACATATTATGAATCATTAGGCCTACTCAAGGAGGGTTTGATAGAAGTTAACACTACCTTAGTACTTCCAAAGTGCACTACAAGGAAAACGCCATCTCTTCCTTCTCCACTTATAGTGGAGGTTGGTAGTTGAAGGTTTTAGCAAATGTTTTTTACTTGGTGTGTTTAAACCATATTAATCACACTTGACAATCACAATGATGCGTTCAGTGACATTAGGTCATGCAAATTTATAATAAAATATGAAATAAAATAATTAAAAGAAAACTATATCTTGAATGTGAATTTTACCTCTAGATGCACTAGTGCATCGTGCTACATGATTCAATGAATTAGATTTAAATATTAGTTTTAAAAAGTCATTTAAAAACTAATACTCGCATTCCCCATATCTACACACTTATCGCAAGTGTGTTAACTTACCAATCACATCGATGTTCACAACAAACATGCAAACCTATGTTAGTTTGCATGCATCTGTAATAAAATGGAATGTTTAAAATAAACAAAAAATATTACCGATGGTCCCTATGCCTATAAACAGACTGATGTAGGATCCCTTGATGACGTAAAAATGGGGCTAGAAAAATATGTAGGATGCCAAGATTTCCTTGTAGACATAGTTTCTACTCTTGTAGTGCAAGTAATTGCAGTTTGGCCACCAGAGAAAATATTAAGAATTCAATAATAGAACAAAAATAAGTGCCTATACTTATATAAATAGTGTCCATGTGTTAATGGATGTCCTAGGATTGTATTTGTAGAGTCTCCACAATGCCTTCACTCAAAAACAAGCTCCACATGGTAAAGATTGGAATGTCAC
>JZKD02S2264552.1:17969-32363 GCA_000966675.3 Picea glauca
TGTTATGAACATAAAATATACATAAATAGATATTCATGACATAATAATAGTTAATAAATAATAATTATTAATAATGAAAGGTCATGTCTCAAAGGACATGACTATTGGTAAAGGGTACCCCTGCGTGGGTATATAAGTAGGCCCTCATTTCTCAATTGTAATGATCTCATTATCTCATATTATATCTTATTATTCATTTATTATTTACAGTCCTATATGGATTACTTTGTTATATTCCAAGTATTTTGGATAATTCTTGTGTGAGAGAACTTTGTTCATCTCAGGATGGCCTGTATTTGACTTGGATTTCATAGTTCAGTCTAGGAGGCATGGGAGGAATGAACATACTGGTCGAGATAACAAGGGAATCAACTAGGTGATTCATAGCTCTTGGTATATAATAAATATCAAAAATGGAAAAAGAGTCCCTGAGTTTCCATACCACATCTCTGTAAGCTTTCAACCTGACATACTTTGCTTGGAAAGTACTGTTCGCTTGCTGTATGATGAGATATGCATCTCCAAACACCTTTATACCTTTGATTCCCATCTCCTTGGCAACATTTAATCCCAACATCAAAGCCTCATACTCTGCTATATTGTTAGTAGTCTTTAAATCAAGTTTAAAAGACAAATGAATAGTCTCCTTTGAAGGAGAAATCAAAACTACACCTGCACCTGCTGAGTCTTTGGTACTGGCACCATCAAAGAACATGCTCCAGATGAGAGTACTCTCTCCATCAGATTGCTGATAAGTAGGATTTTTGAGCAACAAAGGAGTTGGCTGAGAATCATCTATTTGCAAAATACATGCCCCAAAGTCCATGTCCAATGCATAGATGGCATGGTTTATAGAATTCTTCTCATCACTAATGATGTAGGAAAGATGATTCTCTCTGTAAATTCTCTTTACCTCTCCTCCAAAAACTAGGATTGTGGCATACAGAAGATCCATCTGTAAGGTACCACCTAGCCTTTTTCTCCATGAACGTGACAAGAGGAGGCCGAACTTGGGTGGGATATCAACCACTACAACATCCATTACCATGCTTCTCATTGGCAGCTAGGAAAGGTTTATGACAAGGTGTTTTATGAGGCTGAGGCATCTGACTTTCCTAGAGTCGAAAGAGAAGAGATCATGGTAAGGATTTGTGATGTCAAGCCAAAGATCATCCATCACTGCTTTGGGCATAAGATTGTGTGATGCTCTTGAGTCACGAAAGTAGTTGTGAAGGATATTGTCATGGATATTCAGGGATATGTAGAAGGGTGGACAAGAATCATCTTGGTTTTCAACCATAGGTCCTATAGTCACTATGGGCTTATCATATTGAAGGTTTACATAATCAACAACTATGGGAGTCTTTGGTTGAAGGGACTTCAGGATAGCAGACTTGAATATATCATTCATCATAAGTTCAGTCAATGGCATAGGTATTTTTACCTTCTGAATTTCCGACTCGAAATTAAATGAATATGATATTTTTTCGGAAGGTCTTACCTTGTTAGAGGGAGATTTGAGGGACACCTGATCCTTAGCTTGGGGCTGCAATGGCTTCTGCTACTGTTTTTCAGGAGTGTACATCTATTTTGCAGGAAAAACATGATGCTTGGCAGCAACATCTTTCTTCTTTCTGGGGGCAGTAAGAAATGGATTTGAAACAACAGTCTTGGATCTCAAATTATAACCTTGCTGATCATTTGTCTGATAGAAATATTCTTCAATGCTTTCCTCATCAATATGCTCATTCATGAGGGCCTCCTCATAATCTGTTTGTGTAAAGAAGGAGGAATCAATATCATCCTCAAAGCAATTGATGTCATCTTCTTCTTCAACTTAACCATGAGATAGCTCCTGCTCTTGTTCCAACACAACATTTTGAAAAGGGCCCCTGATCCTTTGGTCTTCGGCTGCATTCTTGTCTCTCTGAAGGATCTGGACCTGCTAGTTGTTCCTTCTATAAAGGAATGCATTAGGGTTCCTGGGAGCATAGGCATTAGGCTCTCTACCTATTGCTGGTTGCTGACCCTGAATTTTTAGTCTTGACATCTCTGAGGTCAAGCTATCCAACATCTTGGCCATATTTTCCATTTTGGCATTTGAAGGAGGAGGATCAACAGATGACTTCTTTCTCTCAAACTTACCTTTAAGTTTTTGGGATACCACGATGTTAGATTCAACCTCAAGAGCAACATCTTGCATTAAGGAGAGTGTGGCTGAACTTCTTTCTTTAAGGATCAAGAAGAATTCTGGATCAAAGGAAGAAGAGTAAGTAATATTTTCTATTGCGGTAGTTGGTTTGATCTTTACAGGGATCTTGTCAAACATCTTATTGAATCTTTTGGTGAAGTCTGAGACAGATTCACCATTTTCTCTTTTTAGATTTCCAAATTCAGTAATATAATACAAAAGGTCTCTTCTTTCTCCCCAATGTTTCAAAAACACTTCATCTAATTGCTCAATACCTACCAATGAATTAGTTGGCAGTTCCTTGAACCACTTCCTAGCTTGACCATCCAAGCTCTGCACAAAAATTCTGGTCCAAACATCTTCCTTAGAAATGTTAATGTTCTCAACATAGGCATAGAAAGCCTCTATGTTCTCTTCAACATTATAACCTCCAGATCCAGTAAACTTGGGCATGTACTTCTGATAATCTCATGTTGGCATGGCTGACAAAGGATTGGGCAAAGCAAGAGGAGCATACCTATTTACTAAGATCTGTTCCATTTTTGTCAAAGGAGCAACCATGGTAATATTAGGGGTTGATGCAGAGGAAGATGTTTTTGTATATGATGACTGAGATGGGACAGGTGGGGCTATGGACAATGATTATGGTTTTACTTCACTGAGGAATGAAGTGGAAACATTGGTAGAATGACTACCCTGGAATGTGGTTTCTTCAAAATCTGAACAAGGTGGGAAATAAGAAGCTCTGTAAAACTGGCCAAGAAACAAGGACAAGTTTTCTTCACCCTTAGAGAAAAGGTCTTGTAAAATATCTTCAAGAACGAGCAAACTGGTATGGGTATAGAATTTTTTTTTTTCCAGGCTCAGTTTGTGAAGAATTCAAGGAAGAGGAAGAGTCCTCTTCTTGGATAGATTCTACAACTTCTTTTCCTAAGTCAAATATAGTAATATGCTCAAAAACAGGATCTATAACATTAGAAGAAATTGAAGGCTCGTCACCCTTCAAGCTTTCTGAATCAATTACAATTTTATGAGAACTAGAAGTTTCAATAGAAGTGGATTCAAGAAGAGGTTCTCTAGATACAAATGAAGAAGTGCTTCTTGAAATACATGGTCTAGATGCTCTTTCAGATCTGAAATTTTGTCTTTGCAGTTCTTTTCCACTTCTGATGATCTTCTCAGGGTTTGAAACTGGTGTTGCCAGTGGCCTTTCTTGATTTTCTCTAGTATGATCCCTTCTCCTTCATTCCAATGGAGTCACCAGATAGATGATTAAAACCAAAATAGTGTCTGCACTTTGTCTATCATCAAAGTTGGATCTATGTCATTTCCCAAGGAAGCTAAGCGTCAATCTCTGCTCCTCGACAACGATGCCAATTTATTATCACTCCAGGAAACTCTCCTAGGTTGTATCTCAGAGATGGCTGGTAACTTAACTGTTTTTGTAATTGTTTACTCAATAATGGGTGTGGGGTTTGATCAATATGAATATCTAAATCACTGGATTGTATCTTCAAGACAGTCTAGTTATATTCAAACAATACAATGCCTTCAAGAGATATTATCATATAGGTTTGTAAATCAAATGGATAAGAAACCAATCAATTAACCAGAACATACATAAACAATATATATGATGGGTCAACAAACTAGTAATGGATTCTTATGATTCTTTTTTAATAATCAAAGGTAATATGACAGTTACCATAGGACATTTAAACAGAGACAAAGAAATAATTTCAACTCATAGGCATAGAATAGAAATGAAAAGAAAGTCTGACAATTACAATGAAAGAAGCTTGCAGGCTGAATATATTAAAGAAAGTGTCTGTATCACAATAACAATAGATCCTAGAACTCAAAGTCAAACCCTTCATTCCTCTAATATTTTTGTCTTTATAGCCTTTACAAACAGTTTTCAGATCCTAGGATACTGGATCGAATTTGCCAAAAATAGAAAGACAATAACTGGCCCAAGAAAATAGGTAAAGATCCTATAAAATAGGTCAATTCCTATTCTTGGGTGATCTTTATGTCCTTTATTTTCATGAGATATGAGAGAAGTCGAAAATGACACCTGTTGACAATAAAATAGTTCTTTCCCTGAAAATAGCTAAACAATTTGACCTTTATGCCTTGTAGAGCATCTCCAAAATCAAAACAAACTCTTGATAATGATGTCTTTAATTATAATCTATCAATTGGAACTATTCCTGAGGCTTTTGGACTAGGAAAACCTGGATATGTGCAAAAATACTAACTTTCTGCCCTATCAATGCTTTCGGTAGTTAGAATAGACAAAATCTGGACCAATTAGCTACCGAAAGCTCTGCTTTCGGTGGCTAATGAAAAATTGAAATGTTCGCCTAAGCCACCGAAAGTTATGTATTAGTGAAAATTATCAAAATTTCAAAATACCTTTTGTCTTAGCTCCAAAATGCCTTCGAGATGATCTTCTGAGGCTTCTGCACCTTGCTCAACTTCTGGAATGACTGTAGGATTGTTGGCTTCATGTGGTTCATTGCACTGAACTGCTACCTCTGCTAGGGTTTCAAGAGTAGCATGTGTTTGAGACTGGTGTTTTGAATACATATATTGCGACCTTAAAGACCTGACCTTTTTATTCAAGTCCCTAGCTACTCTCCATAAACTGTTGTAATATTTTACAATCTTCTCCTTCTTTTTATTTTCCTTTATGCTTTCATGTGCTAATATTTCTAAGGCTGAGTTGCTTTCTGCAAAATTCTTAGACAATGTTTCATATCTAGTTTTAATTACCCTTTCTAGCACTTCTTGTTGAGCTAACTTCTTTTTAAGTTTCCTGATTTCCTTTGATTTACTCTTCTTTACTTTTTTGCTAGATGAGGCATCTGCAACTTTTAGTTCTTGTTCTTCTTTGGGTGTAGGTGATGGAAGATCTTCATACCTTGTTGTGAATACATCTACATATACTAAATATTCATGCCCTGTTTCAAGTTGATGCTCTTCATGCTTTGTTTCAACCTAGTGCTCTTCATCCTCCAAGTCTGTGTAGGGAAGATTAAGAATTATCTTGTTCACTGGGGTTTCTTTGGCCTTCCCTGTCTCACTGCTGAAGTTTAGTTTCTTCTTATTTTTATTAGGCTTAGAAGAAGGAGAGGGCTGATTAACTGGAGCTGGAGAGATAGCTATCCTCCTCCTCTTTCTACTTCTGGGAGTAGAAGACTTCTTGGAAGAATGACTCTTCTTACCCTCTAGCTGTACATCAGTCTGAAAATCATTCCAGAACAATAAGTAATTCCATTCTTTGCTTCTTCTCTGCAACATCTCATAAACCAAGAGTTTAATCAAACCATGGTGGGATAACCTACCTGCAACCTTATTGGGCTTAGCCTTGACCTAATGTGCCATCTTAGATAAGCTTCTGTGGAGATAATAAGGCAGATTAACTGGGTTTCTACCAATGAAATGGTTCATGAGTTTGAAATGGTAAATCATCACCCTATTATATCTACCTTCACAAGTTATATAAACAAGAATGGATTTTAATAATTGTTTCCATTTCTCTTCAAGGAAAGACATATGAATTTCTTTCTTCCATACCAAACACTTGTGTTCTGGTTTCAAGTAGGACCTAAATTCAACATTCTTTATGACAGTGGTTTTGAACTAGTTTTCTCCAGTCTTGGGTAGCTCTGTCACCTCAGCTATGAGGGATTCATCCACCTGGAATTCATCTTGACCGATGACTACTTTCCTTCCATCAAAAGTTAGGGAAAAAGCTTCTGCCACCTGCCGGTGAGAGCTCTGTAATTTTTTACAAAAATTGTAGCAACCTGCGTCCCTGAAAAGTTGGCATACCTCTGGGTGCGATTCTAGGTAACTAATATCACCTATCTCCTTCCTCAGAGTTGATTCTCCTTTCTTCATCTGTCACAATGTTCCTGTACACCTGCAATTGAAAAAATGGGTTTTGGGGGAAAATTACGTAGCGTAGAATTAGGAAGAATTGGCTCGGCTGTCATAGGGATGAGAAGTATGAGGCATGCATTAGAACGTGGCACTAATTACAAGGGATGCGAAAGAGAAACTTAAGATTTGAAACAATCATGGTTGGTGACTATAATGATGGGAAGTACGTAACCTTGTGATTTGATGAAACAACAATTTGAAAAGATTCGATATATCATGCAAAGATTAGCTCCAAGTCTTGAAATGGTTTTCCTCTTGTCTTTTCGGTGGCCAATTGCAATTATAAAACCTCAATCCCGATGGTTTAGGCGTGTGAAAGGACGTGCTGACTCCTCCCACACTCCTGCAATTTTGATGGCTAAAATAGCTCTGAATTTCTTGTTTAAGATGTCGAAAGCTAAGGATTTTGGTAGCTAAAAAACCCTTTTGAAGAAGTGCCTAAGCCACTGAAACTTAAGATTTGAATTTTTTGAAATGAAAACGAAACCAATGTCTTTTTTTAAACTTTATTACATGCATAAAGCTCTAAAAAATGAGCTTTAAAAATTTAGAAATGTATTTTTTGAATGACATTCTATCACCTAAAATAAAACAACTTGATTAATTTATCTGAGGAGATAACACTCTTAACACATATATGTTGTTTGAAGTTCTCGCAGCTGTAGCAATCAATTTTCTTGAACCTTATTTTCTTATCTCACACTTTTGTGAATCAAAAGTAACTTTATGACCTTGGTCACACATTTGACTCACACTTAGAAGATTATGTTTTATATCTTCTACTAGTAAACCATTTTTTTCCTTTGTATTCTTGTTCCCAATTCTGACTGTGCCTTTTCCAATGATTTTATCTTAATCATCATTTTCGAAGGACACTGATCCATCTCTTTCCTTTCTTAAAGTAAGAAACTTGTCTCTATCATTTGTCATGTGTTTTGAACAACCACTGTCAACATACCAACCACATTTCTTATGCTTAGCTTGTAGAGAGAGTGTGCATTCTTCATTTCTATATTGATTCTGCTTTCTTATCCATGTCATTTTCTGAGGTTCCTGTCTGTGACTATTGTTATTCTGTTGCGGTTCTCTTGGAGGGACTATCATTCTGCAATCTTTGGCCATGTCTTCAAAGTTGTTACATTTGTAACATTCCGCTTCAGTGATCAAGGATTCAAACCTGTTGTAACTTCTTAATTGTGTTTCACTAGGCCTTCTTGGATAACCCTTTTGTGTATGAATTTGAAATTTGTTTATGTTCCTATTGTTAGCTCTGCAATTCACAGCTTTATGTCCAAAAGTATTACATGCATAACATAAGCCAAAAAAGATAGTTTGATACCTGGGAGTTGAATATCTTCTGAAAGGAGGTACTCTTATGGATTCTTCTTCTTCCTGAGGCCTACCTATTAGTTGGTGATTTTGAAATATGAATCTTCTCAGTGGAGGAGTGTCCTTGTAATCTTCCTTGTAGATCTTCCTATCCCATTTGATTGTTTTTGCATAGATTTTTGGATATGTTTCTTGATCTGTTGTTTTGGAGCTTGATCCCTTTTCTGTATGATTGTATCCAAGTCCAAAATTTTCATGATGAGGTTTTTGACTGCCAATAATGTCATCCAAAACTTTTGAGTTGTTCTGCATATTTTTCTTTTGAAGATCCTTTCTTAATGTGACAATCTCTGCTTCCAAATTTCCAATGATCCTGTCTTTTTCTTCTAGCTATTTTTTGAGTGTTTCTTCAATTCTTTTATATTCTTCTATTTGAACTTTCAAATTTGTGATCATTTGTTCTAGTTCTTGAATGTCTTCTTTCTTGTCTAGTTCCACTTGTAGTTTCTTATTTTTCTTGTTTTTTCTTGATAACTTCTATGGCACAGATCAATTCTTCTCGGTAGTCAACTTCTGCCTCTTCATATTCTTCTACGGATTATTCATATTCTTCTTTGAAGTCTTCTTTATCAGAGTCTTCTACTTCCATGAATAGAAATCTTTCTATATCACTGTCACTAGCTTCATCTTCATCCGATGATGATATGTCTTCTTTGGTGTATAAGATTTTCTTGAAAACTTTATTTGTGGTTCTTTTCCCTTTATATGTTTGTTTTATATTTGTGTAACCTTCATCATTTCTCTTTTTCTTATGAGGACATTGCAAAATGACCAATACCATCACAATTAAAACAAATCGAAGGAAGCTTACCTCTATACCTGACATTGGTTCCCTTGTTCAATATTTTGACAAAGTTGGCCACTTCTTCATCATCTTCCGAGATGTCATTGATGTTGCTAAGTTATTTTTCTTTTTTATTTGACCTTTTGGATGCTTTGAGGGATGCTTCTTTTGTATCTGTATTTTCCTGTCTAGTTCTCATTTCATATGCTGTGAAGATTCCATGTAATTCATCCATGCTTATTGAGGTCATATCTTCTATTTTTTCTAGTGCTGATATCGTAGGGTCAAATCTCATAGGAAAGGATCTTAGTACCTTTTGAACAATTATAGATTCTTCAATTTCTTCTCCCAATCTTATGATTGCATTTACTGTTTCATCAAATCATAAAAAGTAAGCTGCAATATTCTCATCTTCCTTCATCTTAAGTTGTTCGAACTGACCTCTGTAAGTTTGAAGCTTTGCTTCTTTGACTTTTGAATCTCCTTCATAAATATTTCTAAGTTTGTCCCAAATCTCTTTAGTGGATTTACAATGTGCAACTTTGGTGAATACCATTTCACTAAGACCATCCAGAAGTGCATTTGTGGCTTTAGAATTATTCTGACCAAGTTTCACTACTTTGTCATTTGTTGGAAGAATTGTTGGGACTATGTATCCATCTATAATTGATTACCAAATTTCAAATCCATGTGCATGTATATATGTCTTCATCCTTATGCTCCAAAATGTGTACTTTTGTCCATCAAACCGTGGTATTCCATTTTTATTCAAGTTGTTTCTCTCCATGATCTTCCTTTCAGTGGTTAAACTGATTTCTAAAGGAACCCTATCTGATACCAATTGTTGGATTACTGAGAGTGGGGGTTAATCAGTAATAGAGCAATTTAATCATTTTTAACCATATAATGCAAGTGTTATATTAGTGTAGTATTATCATCCAATAATTACAGAGTAAATAAACAATGAAAAAATGAGAAATCATACAGATACACAGTACACCGATGTTTTTACGTGGAAACCCAAAGCGGGAGAAAACCACAGAATGATTTTTCTTACATGTCTTGAAGAATTACATTCATTGGAACCACCAAATTCCTTTATTTTCAAACTGCAAATGAAAGGAGGCTCCAACCATCTAGTTTCTCAGGATAGAACCTGAGAGAATATCCAATTCCCCAATTCTCTAGCTACAACCAGAAGGAGGCTACAACCCCCTAAGTTCTTTGGCTACAGCCGAAAGATGGCTACAACCACCTGTCCTTTCCCTGTCCAATCACCCTGAAATGTAAATGCCAAATGTAGACAACCTGTCACTGTCACTAAATCAACCACTGCCACTGTCAACCTATCACTGTCACTGAATCAACCATTGCCACTGTCAACCTATCATTTTCACTGAATCAACCACGACCACTGTCAACCTGTCACTATCAACATGTACCAATAACCTGTAGCAACTTGTACCAATCAACCTGCACCAAACAACCTGTACCAATAACCTGAACCAACATGTACCATGCATCAATGACGCATCAACCTTGACTCATCAAGATGTACCAACACCATCAACTATAAACCTCATGTATGTGCCAAATCATCAAATATACACCTCATGTATGTGTCAACTCATAAACTACTTGTCTCAACCATGTACCCAACATGTACCTCAACCATATACCAAAGAAATACACCAATATACCCATAAAACGTTATCTAACAATTCATCACTCTATCCATAAACCAAATACCATAAACCCTTACATCAAACCATGTGCTACAACCTCACTGTTATGTAGCCTCAAGCTAAACCAACAACTTCAACAGCACATCACAACCAAAAGACCAATACCCATATGCCAAATACCAACAACAAAATACCAACTGTATCGCTCAACAAATATGATATATGCAACAATACTAAACATCCAATACCATCTCAAGAGATTAAATCTAGCTCACAAAACATTCCTCAAATAAGATGTGCCATATCTCTCATAAATAAACCCCAACCATGTTGCTGCCGTGATTTTTATGCCGCACTTTCTCTGTCGCGATTTTTCTGCCACAATTTTTCTGCCGCAATTTTTATGTAGTGATTTTTCTGGCACACTTTTTATGTCGCACTTTTACTGCTGCGATTTTTCTACTGTGATTTTTTTTCCATGATTTTCTGTCGCACTTTTTCTGCCGCCTTTTTTCTTCCGTGATTTTTCTATCGCACTTTTCTTGCTGCACTTTTTCTGCTGCAAATTTTCTCTATCAATAATACTTGCCCAAATAACCTTTCACAAAAATATATATTCAATGATATTCAAGTGTATTTAAATGAGAGAGATTTTCCTCTTATTTATACTTTCATGTAGCATTACACTTTCCTTATTTTAGGGAGTTATCCATTTACTTTATTATTTAAATAATTTCTTTTGCAAACACTTGACTTTTGGGGGCTTCTATATGACTCATGAGGGTTCTTCAACTTCGTATGGCCATAACCCTCTAACCGTGAGGAGTTATGTGGCATTCCACATACCACCGGAAATGGCATGATAAGCACTATCCATATAGGATAGTTTCATTGACAAATTAACTGACCTTCATCTCATTATTCCATAATTAAGAATGTGTTCTCTAACCATACTTCTAGGATAACTCTATTCGCAAAGCGTCTTCCCATGAGGGTTTTCACCATAAGGGGACCACTTTGGAGTTCATACATTTGTACTTATTATCAACCATGACAAGACAATAATGAGTCATCTTTACATAAAAAAAACTTGGGTCCATTACCCAAACCTTTATGCTACCGATCTTTCTTCAAGGGTTAACATCAATGACAACCAACCTTAATCAACAAACTTGTAGAGAATGCCCCGCAGGGAATATTTGTTGTATGGATCTGAAAATGGTACAAAAAATAGTAAATATTGTATTATAACCAATACTTTTGGTCTTACTGAATTTGGATTTGTTATGAAGAAGTTATGACGTTTTTACTCGAAACATCTATTTTAGACTAGTTTCAGAGCTAGCCACAAACCATATTTTCCACGAAGTGTAACTCCAAAAATACAACGAACCACAAGCTTAAATTTTTATCACAGCTACTTGGATATGTTTCCTCAATGAAATCCATATTTTGTGATCCGATTCATTCTAGAATTTTTTTTATTGTGAAAATGGTGAGATGAACTGTAAACAACATACCTTAGAAAGCATCATCAAAATAATTTATCCTCCCTTGAATTTCAGCCTTCTTTACTTCACCTTCCCTCTGAAATTNCAATACAAGGCCTTCAAGAGATATTATCATATAGGTTTGTAAATCAAATGGATAAGAAACCAATCAATTAACCAGAACATACATAAACAATATATATGATGGGTCAACAAACTAGTAATGGATGCTTATGATTCTTTTTTAATAATCAAAGGTAATATGACAGTTACCATAGGACATTTAAACAAAGACAAAGAAATAATTTCAACTCATAGGCATAGAATAGAAATGAAAAGAAAGTCTGACAATAACAATGAAAGAAGCTTGCAGGATGAATATATTAAAGAAAGTGTTTGTATCACAATAACAATAGATCCTAGAACTCAAAGTCAAACCCTTCATTCCTCTAATATTTTTGGCTTTATAGCCTTTACAAACAGTTTTCAGATCCTAGGATACTGGATCGAATTTGCCAAAAATAGAAAGACAATAACTGGCCCAAGAAAATAGGTAAAGATCCTATAAAATAGGTCAATTCCTATTCTTGGGTGATCTTCATGTCCTTTATTTTCATGAGATATGAGAGAAGTCGAAAATGACACCTGTTGACAATAAAACAATTCTTTCCCTGAAAATAGCTAAACAATTTGACCTTTATGCCTTGTAGAGCATCTCCAAAATAAAAAAAAACTCTTGATAATGATGTCTTTAATTATAATCTATCAATTGGAACTATTCCCGAGGCTTTTGGACTAGGAAAACCTGGATATGTGCAAAAATACTAACTTTCTGCCCTATCAATGCTTTCGGTAGTTAGAATAGACAAAATCTGGACCAATTAGCTACCGAAAGCCCTGCTTTCGGTGGCTAATGAAAAATTGAAATGTTCGCCTAAGCCACCGAAAGTTATGTATTAGTGAAAATTATCAAAATTTCAAAATACCTTTTGTCTTAGCTCCAAAATGCTTTCGGGATGATCTTCTGAGACTTCTACACCTTGCTCAACTTCTGGAATGACTGTAGGATTGTTGGTTTCATGTGGTTCATTGCACTGAACTGCTACCTCTGCTAGGGTTTCAAGAGTAGCATGTGTTTGAGACTGGTGTTTTGAAGACATATATTGCAACCTTAAAGACNATAATGTCATCCAAAACTTTTGAGTTGTTCTGCATATTTTTCTTTTGAAGATCCTTTCTTAATGTGACAATCTCTGCTTCCAAATTTCCAATGATCCTGTCTTTTTCTTCTAGCTATTTTTTGAGTGTTTCTTCAATTCTTTTATATTCTTCTATTTGAACTTTCAAATTTGTGATCATTTGTTCTAGTTCTTGAATGTCTTCTTTCTTGTCTAGTTCCACTTGTAGTTTCTTATTTTTCTTGTTTTTTCTTGATAACTTCTATGGCACAGATCAATTCTTCTCGGTAGTCAACTTCTGCCTCTTCATATTCTTCTACGGATTATTCATATTCTTCTTTGAAGTCTTCTTTATCAGAGTCTTCTACTTCCATGAATAGAAATCTTTCTATATCACTGTCACTAGCTTCATCTTCATCCGATGATGATATGTCTTCTTTGGTGTATAAGATTTTCTTGAAAACTTTATTTGTGGTTCTTTTCCCTTTATATGTTTGTTTTATATTTGTGTAACCTTCATCATTTCTCTTTTTCTTATGAGGACATTGCAAAATGACCAATACCATCACAATTAAAACAAATCGAAGGAAGCTTACCTCTATACCTGACATTGGTTCCCTTGTTCAATATTTTGACAAAGTTGGCCACTTCTTCATCATCTTCCGAGATGTCATTGATGTTGCTAAGTTATTTTTCTTTTTTATTTGACCTTTTGGATGCTTTGAGGGATGCTTCTTTTGTATCTGTATTTTCCTGTCTAGTTCTCATTTCATATGCTGTGAAGATTCCATGTAATTCATCCATGCTTATTGAGGTCATATCTTCTATTTTTTCTAGTGCTGATATCGTAGGGTCAAATCTCATAGGAAAGGATCTTAGTACCTTTTGAACAATTATAGATTCTTCAATTTCTTCTCCCAATCTTATGATTGCATTTACTGTTTCATCAAATCATAAAAAGTAAGCTGCAATATTCTCATCTTCCTTCATCTTAAGTTGTTCGAACTGACCTCTGTAAGTTTGAAGCTTTGCTTCTTTGACTTTTGAATCTCCTTCATAAATATTTCTAAGTTTGTCCCAAATCTCTTTAGTGGATTTACAATGTGCAACTTTGGTGAATACCATTTCACTAAGACCATCCAGAAGTGCATTTGTGGCTTTAGAATTATTCTGACCGAGTTTCACTGCTTTGTCATTTGTTGGAAGAATTGTTGGGACTATGTATCCATCTATAATTGATTACCAAATTTCAAATCCATGTGCATGTATATATGTCTTCATCCTTATGCTCCAAAATGCGTACTTTTGTCCATCAAACCGTGGTATTCCATTTTTATTCAAGTTGTTTCTCTCCATGATCTTCCTTTCAGTGGTTAAACTGATTTCTGAAGGAACCCTATCTGATACCAATTGTTGGATTACTGAGAGTGGGGGTTAATCAGTAATAGAGAAATTTAATCATTTTTAACCATATAATGCAAGTGTTATATTAGTGTAGTATTATCATCCAATAATTACAGAGTAAATAAACAATGAAAAAATGAGAAATCATACAGATACATAGTACACCGATGTTTTTACGTGGAAACCCAAAGCGGGAGAAAACCACAGTGCAAGATACCAGATATATAAAATATGCAGAACATAAACGAAATGCTAGAAATAACAGAATAACAATGAAATATCCAGCATAATCTTCACAATACACAGAAATGATATACGAAAT
>JZKD02S2264563.1:25706-35889 GCA_000966675.3 Picea glauca
CTTGTCTTAGATGTTATCAATCTATTATTGTTGTTTGTATGTAATCTAATGGATAAAATTGTTTTCTTAATGCAGTAGAAAATTCATCCCAAGAAGAAATTACTTTACCCTGTTGGATGAGATCAATTTGTGTCTTACTTTCCCACCATATCAAGGCTATTCTACCCAAATGAAGAGTAGCCAACTATATTTTTGCAACATCATCTATGATTTTATTTACCCTACAATATACTTCAATATGTTTGATCCAATTGTCCAAATTTTCTACATTAAATTCTCCATCACAAATCAACAAATCAAATTTTACATCTAACTTTAATAAGGGAAAACCATGAGAATGGGAGGACTTCTTCTTATGAGAAGAATGTTTTCTATTGTCAGAAGATGATGATGATGGTGGGGATGAAGGGGGATCTGGAGGTTTTTCACCTCCTCCTCCTTCAACTGTTATTGATTTTTTGGCTCCTCCTTGAACCTTACGGACCAATTCTTCCACTATTGTCTTCATCTTGAGAAATGCCTCTGTCATAGCCTCAAATGCCATTCTATGATATTCTCCTTCTTCAGACACCATTCCTTGTTTTCAAAATTCTCTTTGAATTTTTGGGTTGAAATATTCAAGCGTGCCTTCACCTAGCTTGGAATTGGACCTTGTAAGAATTCACTTGCAAACACTTGGCAAACCAACTTTGATACCAAATTGATCCAAAAATCCTTAGATGTCAAATTAATTCTTAATCTTACTTTAACATCCAACCTAATTAAAAAAATTAAGATCGTCTTGACTATTTGAAAAATAACATATGAATCCACATACTTATCCAAAACCTAATTAATGATAAATAACTTGTGAGAAACTGAGTGAAATAGAAAAAAAAAGGACAAGGCACATTACACAAGTCATTAACGGAGTTCACCCATCTTGGGCTACATCTCTGGGTCTGCTTACAAATGAGAGACCACTCTATTAATGCTCAACTTCTTGATACAATAATGGCTCCAACTTATGTTTTTACGATGACCTTCTTATCTGCTTCTCAAACTCGAATATGAGTGTCAAAATCAACTTCGTCTCAGAAAAATGAAACTTTTGACTGTAAACACTCTATGCTTCTCTCAAAGAGCTCTACGACATGAAAAACAATGCAAAACCAAAATATATAGTATCTCCTTGCACACATTCTAATGCAATTTCAATATCCTCTTTAGCACAAAAAAACATCTCTTGCTTTGGGGCGGGTGCGTGGTTTAAATAGGGGAAGTCAGGGGGTCGAAACCCACCCGAATCCCTATATGCTTGCATGGGAATTTATTTAAACATTAATACATTGTTGTTGGTGGGTCTAACCGATGGACTCACGTGGCATAAAAATAGACGTACTTATTGTTAATTCATTCATTGGTCTAGAGGTTGCAAGGTCGACCCCAGCTGATGCCCTATTTTTGGTATATACAATTCAATGAAATTTAAATATAGAAAAGTCCAATGGAATATTCAATGATAGGTTAGCCCAATTGGTTAGACCATTGTTCGTTGAACTGGAGGTCTCAAGTTCAATTCCCTTCTAATCCAACAAAATTTTCATACCCCTCTGACCAACTGGGCCAATTGGAGAGTGACACATGGCACTCTCTGATTGGTCCACATCATTTCCACCATACACCTGTTAGTTTCCTCGTCACTAGTCCGATCACCTGCCATGTCACAATTGTGCTTTCCATGTCATCTATACAGTGCCACCTGCCACTTGCCATGCCAGTGTTGTATTTCGACCTGTCATCTTCCATGTGTCTATCCATACCGTGCCATGTCAACACTGTACCTACCACATGTCATCCTTGCAATGATGTCATGTGCCATATTCTGGGGATGACATGTGTTCCGCCCTGTTTGACGTTTTGTCTTTTGGTAAAAATATTCATAAAATCATAACTTCTTCATACGACATCCGTTTGAGGCTGTTCAAATTGCATTTATGCGATGGAGTCATTTTCAAGAGCAATTGATATTGTCATTTTTCTAGCATTCCTGGATCCACCCGGATCACTCGGTGCTCCACAAAGCACACATGGTGGTTGTACTCAAGTGGTGGGTGGAGTATGTCCCCCAAATTTATTCTTCTTATCCCCATTAGTGGAATCTAGGTCTCGAGTTGTTGGAGGTACAAGAGTTTGAACCACAATATATATGAGGAACCCTGCTAGTTTGGTAGGAAGAGAGCGGGTGGATATGTGAACCATTGTAGGTGGGTTAAGATACTAGAGAAGGATTGTGATTACCATATTATGAATCATAAGGGTGGAGGCTATATGATATGTCGTTACTCCTAGTGGGGGGTAAAATAATGGTATCTAAGTAAGGGTTGAAGGGAGAGTGTGCCACTGTGGTGGGGTGGCAGTCATGGTGGGAGCCTTAGGATCAAACTCAAGAGTGAGTCTCTTAGATATAGGATGATAGGTAGGAGTGAGGAGGTTGGAATGATCATTTGGTTTTATCATAAAAGAAGTGATGGAATAGACTTGGGATGAATCTAGGGGTGACAAAAGGGGTGGGTCACTTTGATAAGTTCACAAGAGGTATGGATCATGAAACATGCCTAGACCTATCTCTATGACTAGAGATATGTCTAAATGTGCCTCGAGGAGGGAGACGATATTGTCTAGGTTTGGGAAAGGGAGAGGTTTGTAGTTAGTAAGATGATCCACGGTGATGATCTTCCTGTTTTGGGGGAAAATCAGGGTGTGAAACACTGATGAAGAAACCTCCTTCATGGCATACATGTAACTATGACCGAGCATGATATTATAGTCTAAAGGGGCATCAATGACCTCGATGTTGATTAAGATTTTTTTACCTACAGGTTCAATGAGAATGTTTTGATGAAGTCGTTGGGGTTGAGATGGATGACCATCGTAATATCGAAGAGTGATGGAAAAAGGGGTGAGCTATGGGGAGCCTAGATTTTGGCATACATGTTTGGACATGATGAAAGTGGATGCACCTTATTCTACAATACACCGATGAATAATGATATTTTGAATTGTGATAGGTATTTGGAAGACCACCAGTGAAGGGAGTTGAGGCTCTAAGTTGTCCAAGTCCAAAGTGATGAGGTGGGAGTCAGAAGGGTCGACTACCCCTAATGTAGATAAAAAATATTTCCATTTTGAGGGACAAGTTTGTAATACCTCTAGGATGGAAATGGATGTGGGGTTATTTATATGTAATAAATTCTACAAATGCAAGCACAAAAAATGCAAGATCGGATCCTATGATAACCTATCAAATAAGTATTGATAAATGAAACTACATCATAGAGTTACATCCATGGACGAGGGTTACTCAAATGTTGTTCTGACACAAACAATAGTCTTTCCCAAGGGTTCATGTGATCACTTCTAAAGCAGATGGATCAATCCTTCAATCTTCATTGGATTCAACTTCTATGGTCAACTAAAAGAAAGCTTGAAAGTTACAGAAAACATAGAGGTGTCTTCCAGACATTCACCATGACTGTCAATTACATTTAACCGACTTCGAGTACAATATTTCACTGGATCAGTCCAACCATTCTTTTACTTCCAAATGTTTGTAATTACAACAATGATATTTGGTTCTAATATATTTCATCTATGTCTTGAGCTAAATCAAAAGACTGATAAATAAAACGGGACTTAATGAATCTAGGAATGGAAATAATATCTATTAGTTAACTAAGAATAAATAAGCACAACACATGCCAAGGAATGGGGATCCTACCAAACTTGGCACATGCTATGGGAAACTTACAAACTGAGAGAGCACTTCGAACATGGGAACAAAATATCAACATGTGATTATTATGGAATGAGATTTAGAAATTACAAGTGCCCAAGCATAAATTCAACTTCCTTGTACAATGATCCTCTTTACCATGCTCTCAATACCCCCCTCCTGTATTTTAAGGATAGATATATACAAGAAGAGAAAGGGAATGGATTTGAACTAATGCCCTCAAATCAAGACTCTCAATACATAATTAGTTTACAAGATATTTGTTTGTCTCATATTTGATGGATCTTGGTTACATAGATAACACAAGATTAGATTACAGATCATTGTACACATCATGAAAGAGTGATAATAGATTGATTTGATCCCTTTGTTGTCTGGGAACCTCCATTTGTCTAAAACATTGGAGAAGGCGGGAACAACTGTAAATATGGATAAACCCATATTAGAAAAAAAACCATATCTCTTAAACTATATGATTTCAGAGAAAACCACTCAAAAGTGACCCAAATCAAGAAGTTGTGCACAAAACCCATATTTTAGATTTTCTAGATTCGTCAAGAGCAACTCAGAAATTACGTGGGAAGATCACTACTACTAATTTGGCATGTATTTGACAGAGCACAGTTGACCATGGGTTGGAGGCTACCACATGTGACTTGGGCATGAAATAAGGGACATACACCATGCTTGCATATAGAGCGTAAAAACCCTTGTGGTCATTTTCCATTTGGGTGTGCGTACATATCCTAACCATGGAAGTTAGGTGCAGGAACTTAACACTAGGTATAGGAATTGAACTGTAAAAATCCTTCATCAACAAGATTAATCCTAATCCTCTCTAAATCATTAAACACAAAGGAAATTATAACAATTAATAATATTAATCTGGTTAGGCATATTAACGTCATAAATATGGGTAAATTTGGTATCAGGAATAGTAAATGGGTGCATGTATAAGGTAAAAGGACACCAATTGATGGTGTGAAATATGTCAATTTAGCAAGCCAACAATGGTCGCAGGTGATTGGGCCAAGTCATCGATGAGGATGAAGCTATGTGTTGCTCTGGAATATGGGTTATGAGCAATGCATCATAGAGGTGCTCGTGGTACCGTGTGGTTTGGTGCACTACTAGGGAGTGAGATCATAAACGAGCGATTTGCTGGTACTCAAGGTGCATCAGATGTGTTTGGGGTAGGGGTGGGAGGAAATATGTACTGATAGCTTAATCCATGGTTTAGGTTGGATTTTTTTTTTCCTTTCTTATTGTTATTGTTCTGCAGTGTACCAGATTTAACGATATGTAGTTGTTCAAAATCTTGAACCTATTGGATGGGTGAAGGTTGGACAAATTTAACCCTAAACTATGATTGTCCCTATGGTGGGATCACATTAGGTGATGGGGGACTAGGGAAGGGATAGTATGGATTGATTTGTTGTGGAGGTCTATATGGGGTATATGACGTGGAAGGTCCTTCATTGCAATGTGGTTTATATGAATGGTTATATGCATACCCAGAAATTGACATACTTTGTTGGGGTATAGGATTTGTAAATTGCGGAGGGGTGAGTCCTCTAGTGTGTGGAGGTGGGGGTGAAGAAAATATGGGAGAAGTTGGGTAAGGTGTACCCAAAAGAGGATGATAATATGGAATTCATCCATAGTGATGGGTCCCATACATAGGAGTAGGGGTACTATAAGGGTTAAGATGCATCATGGTGCTTATGAGGCCATTTGTAGTGTGGGATGTTCCAAGTATTTCCTAACCAAAAGGAAGAGGCCGAGGAGCATCTAAGAGCACTGTGTAGAGATACCCTAAATAGAAGTAAATGAAGTCAAAGTGTGGGGCCTTGGTGATGGCTTCTTCTTCGATTTGTGGAATTGTGGTAGTCACATCTTTGACAATGAGTGGAATCAAATATTTGAGGAACTAGTCGAGGCATAACTCTGGGGTAGTGGAAATTTTGCATAGGTCCTAGGGTCAACCTAGTTCATGGATATGATCTGTGATATGTGTAGAAGTGGTATGATGAAAATATAAGAGGATTTCTAAGCCTGTGTCATGACGCCCGAGAATATGAAAAAATGCTAAAAAATATTTGGCTAAAGATGTGAAATTCACTTGAGACTCTAAGGTTTCGTCCATGTACCATTTCACAGATTGACCAATTAAGTTTCTTTAAAATAGACGTAGGTTAACATAATCATCACTGATGTTATTGGATGAGCACCAAATTTTAAACTTCATGACATAGTTAGCAGGGTCTTCGGTTGATTTACCCTCAAACTAGTATGTTTGATGGAAGTTTGGTGAGCATGGTGGGCCAAACATGATTATGCAAAATTGGGTTGATGGTAAATTTCATTAAATATGGTAGATTCAATGAATCTAAGTATGGGAATTTTTTTGGTCGGGCCATGTTGTGTGATGTTCCAGATCCAACTCCCAAGGATGAAAAACTATTGGATGGGGAGATGTGACCGGAAATTCCAAGCAATGTGGAGTTGAGCAACGAAGAACTGATAACCGTTTCTCTCACTTGTGAGTGAGGTGGTACCGAGGATGTGGTAAAACAAAGAATACCTCCCAACACTAGGGGTAGGCTTTACAAGTTTTTGGAACATCAAAGATTTAATGGATACCCTATGATTTTGGACTAGCAACTAAATGTGTGATTGTGGTGAATTTGATAGAAATAAATAACAAGTTTTTTTGTAACAATAACTATGGCCTACTTGAACCCAAATTCAACAGTTTCATATGTTTTTAAAATTAAATGAGAAATCATGCATGTATATAGAAATTGTAAATTTAAATGTTTGGTTAGGTAGGTTGAGGTAATCTCCATGTCGGGGAAATAATAAACACAAATGCATGTGTCCTATTGATATATATTTCTTCCTCTCAAATGTCATTGGGCCTTCTAAGAGAACTCAATGGTGGGGTCTGAACCCACCAACCAAGAACTAGTGAAGGTATGAAAAATTAGTTATAATGAGGGGTAAAGGGGGAATATCCCAAAAGAGCTGGAGATATTTCCCAATAGTTGCAAAAACTCTAATTTAGGTGCATTTGCAACCCACAACCACCACCTCTATATATAATCCTAGATTTGGCCGGTAAGTTACCTCATTCAAGTGTAGTAGGGGAATTTCAACTTAAGAAATCAATCACAAGTCAAGTAACCTCACAAGAGCTAGGTGGCTCAAGAAGGCACATGCAGAACAAATAGACCTCAAAATTTCCCCTTCACGAGTATCTCCCTTTCTTATGGTGTAAGACCACTGGAATTGGAGTATTTTAAGTACCCTAAATAGTCAACCACTAAGTTTTCAAATAATGAAAAGTGATAACTAGAGGTTGTTTGGATACCTACCCCATAAATCGTAACTTAGACAAAAATATTATTATATGCCCCTCCTGTGTGTTGTAATCCTTGAGATGTTTCTGGCTAGGAAACTATGCCAAGTCATCCATAAGATATATTGATTTGTTTTTTAAATAGATCTGTCTTAAAACAAAGTGTTTTGTTGCTAATTTAGGCCTATATCTTTAGTCTTTAAATATTTAAAAGATTAAGGATTGAAAGAGAAATCATTCTATGTTCTAGACAATTAAGACTTTAGAAAATGAAAGAAGAATGTAGAGAAAACAAATTGAAAATTAAACTAATGTACCTTTTGATAAATATTACTTAACTTTCAGGAAGAAGGAGTGATGTTTATGTATCTTTCAACTAGAATATAGTTTGAATAGAAAGAATACTTCGTTTTAATTCAAAAAGGAATAATGAAATATAATCAAATGTATTCTTTTGTACTCACAATATATTTTAAGAAATATGAAACTTTTAATGATACCTTTGCATCGTTATGATGGTAGTTGTTGTACTAAGTCATCACAGTCATGGCAGTAGAAACATATAAGAAGAAATTAAGAGCATGTAAATAACAGAAGGAGAAAGAGACCACATAATCTAAAACATAAGAGTTTGAGTCTTCAAAAACTTGTAGAGATTTTTTATTAAAACTTAAGCTCGAGCCAAAAACGCTCCTTTGCATTGAGTTCTCATGAACATTTATGTAAGATAGGTTGAAACCAAAAATGGTTATTCGATTCTATTTATTATAAAATTGAGATACAACAAAATCTTTGACTCCCTATAAATAGGATGTTGCTTGTGGAGATTGATTATCTTCTTGATTCAAAGGTATTTTACTTTCAGTCGTGTTTATACCCCATGAAGTATTTACACCCCAGAAGTATGTACACTCTTCCACGCGGGGGAGTGCAGAGGGGGGGTACCTCCTCTGCTAGGTTCGGGGGGGCTATCCCCCCGGTTGGGGGGTTTGGGGGTGAAGCCCCTGAAGGAAAAATTACCTTGTAAATGTATATTGTAATTTCATTGTAAATCTAGACCGTTCATTATAAGGTCGTAGATCTAACGATATATATTATGTTAGGGTTTTTTTCCCTAGAAGGCAACCCTCTTTTATGAGGGAAATGTATTGTGGCTATGGTTGATGGCGAATGTTGTATTCTGAGATAGGATATTGTGAGAGAAAGAAGAGGAAGTTACAACGGGTTTGTTGTAGGTTGAATCCCTTCATATGCTGGATAATAATAAAGGAAGGAACTGGCAATTTCTCTGGTGGACATAGCCCACACTGGGTGAACCACGTAAATCTGTGTCTCTATTGTATTGTGTATCTTCTGTGTTTTGTTTCCACATTTGTTTTATTTTATTGCTCCACGGTCCTATTTTTCTAATAACTGGTATTAGAGTGAAAGGTAACTCGCAGAAAAATAGGGTTCCTAGTTCGAGTGGGAGAAATCGGGTCGAGAAATTTAATGGCCAAAACTACCAGTTATGGAAGATGCAGATGGAAGACTATTTACATCAGAAGGATCTATTCCTACCATTGGGAAGAATAGAAAAGAAGCCGACAGCTACGAAGGACAATGAATGGAAGATTCTTGACAGAAAGGCTCTAGGAACGATACAGATGGGCCTAGTAGCATCGGTGACTTTCAATATTTCCAAAGAAAAGACAAAGGGTTTGATGGATCTGTTGTCGCAAGAGTTGACTCTAGGTTGTAAAAGAGCCAAGCCTTAGCACATTTTTAAAGAAATAAATCTTGTTGATTGGTCAGTCATAGGAGGATTTTAGAACTAGGTCTAAAGTAGTCATTCCACTCATTTATAGATCAGAAACAAAATGCATGACCTCATTTGTCTAATTCATTTTAAAATCATGAGGATGGATAGAAGATAGGGGATGAACACAACTGAAAGAAAAAGACAAGCATCTGGTCTTTCTTTCAATAGAAAGAATAACAACAAACTTCAAATATCTGAACACAGGTCTTGTCTCACTCATTTAAAGACAGAGGAAAGGCTGTGAACAAATAAAACTTGCAAATGAGGCAAAAAAATTAGGATGCAGGTCTTGTTCTACTCACAAAAAAACAGAGGAAAAACTGCACCTTAAGGAATGCTTCAAATTAGCTACAACAGAGGTAGTACTGAATTGTAACCATTACAAGCTGAAATAATGAATGTAAGGAAGAAAGAGCAGTGATGAAAACTCTAGAAGAAATAATACAGGAAGAAAACGGAATTAGACAGTGACAAAGTATATAATCTCTTGACACTCTATTCTATATTTGATAAAAAAGAATGCATTACAAACTCAGCCTCCAAAAGGCTTCCGGGCTGTTCCCCCCTGGTTTTTTTCGTTACATACGTTAGTGTTTTAAAGAGAAAACTAAAACTCTTTGTGTTGTGGGAACTATGAAGTGGTTCGCCTTCTCAAGACTCTGCGACTGCCAGATGCGCTGTCGGCTTCATGAACCATCATTAATCATTTCCTAACCGGAAAAAACTCATTCATTTGCATGGCCTTTCAAGATTCTCCTTTCATGCATTTGGATGTACCTTCGTATGATTTGATTTTAATGTTGGGGTTCATCGCTCAGATAATGCGTATGATCACCCAAATTGATAACAAAGGCCTCTTGGATGGGCTTGACAGTATTTCACAGGCTCCAACTCCAGGCTGGGATCTCTACAATTCTGGATCATTTCATGCTCAGACTAAATCACTACCATGATTTTCTTGGATCAGTAATGTTGATCTGGGAATCCATAGATTCGAGCTTGCATTTTATCCCACTGAAATCACTTGGTGTCCATTCACTAGTATTCTTCTATATTGCTTAGAGCACAACCGCATTTATTTCCTGGCACTATCTCCATTCGTTGGCTCAACATTGCTCCCTAAACCCAATACGCCTCTCTGCTTTGCATCTATCTATTCATTGTAAACCCTAGACTACATTGTTACTGCGCCAAGAATGTATTCAAGACCTAACCAGTCGCCCTAGTATAGTCGTTCTGGCTGGAC
>JZKD02S2264574.1:24942-35888 GCA_000966675.3 Picea glauca
GGGGGTTTTGGTTTTTCAAGATATTTCTTCTTAGTCATACACACTTCACACAAAAAAAGAAAATCAAGAAAGAAAAACACCTATGCAACCTCTTAATGCGTCAGCTGGAGGTAGGTGTTGGCATAATCATCTTACTTATTACCTGCGTAGGTTCTTACCTTCCGTCTTCAATACCACGTCCTCCAAAGGCATAATCTATGCTACCTTTGACATTCTTCATCGACAATGGCGCCAAAATGTTGCGGTCTAAAGATGTCTAAAAACAACCTTAGTTTAACATTAATTGATCAACCCGAGGATTCGTCTTTTATCTCAAGAATATTAGCAAAGTCTATGAAGATAGCTCGTAGAGGCTAAAATCATGTAGTTAAAGAAAATCTGAGTTTATCAACAATCAAGTTCCTCAAACATTCATTAAAGATTCTAGGAATTAAAATCTAATTCTGTGAAATGGAAAGGAACTAATTAATCTGTTGAATTCATTTTAACTAAAAGAAGTAATTGAATCTAAATAAAGACTTTCATAATTGACTATTACTATGATTCAAATTATTGGAAAGGGAAAAGCGAATTACTCTATCTATGGAAAGAAACAATGATTGTAATCTAATCAAAAGAGACAACAATTGTACTTCTATTGAAAGTAACAACAAGTATATCTTAACGGGAAGAAACAACAAATGTAAACTAATTGAAAGGAACGACAATTGTGAATCTAAGTAAAAGGAACAACGCATATGAAATTATGAGGAACTGTCACGCATCAAACCTCAGTAATAGAAACTGGAACAACAATCATTTAATGCTTAAGGAAATGTCTATATCTTGCACACAAATGATATAAAATCATAAACACACTTATGCATTCATTTAAATACTGTAAAAGAGAATCGAATCACAAAATAGAAATTGAACTGATACAATTATAGGTCGAACAATAACTCCTTCAGACTGGTCCCTTGGTCCTTAGAAGCACTACTACTCGAAACTCAGTATGTAGAAATGGTAAAACTATTCAAAGTTTTTATTGATTTCATAGCCGGTACAACATTTACAAAAAATGCTAACGCAGATCAATTCTAAGTTCTGAGTTCTTGGGTGCAATTCTTCTATATCCCTTCCAGGATCTATTACCCCTTATATACTACAATAATCTAGGTAAATTAATCTATCCTAAGGATCGAGAGATCCTCAATATTGCTTTACTATTATAAAGTCACAATATAAGAAACTCAATCATCTTCAAAACTTCCTTGCACCATAAAGTCCTCAACCTCCAATAGCTTGCGCATCTTCAAGATTTCCTTTTCTATCTTGGGTTTGACAATATTTAACCAATCCTGTAACAAAATCAAACAATTCCAACCATATTTTAGGATCTATGTAATCTAATTTCAACAATAATGCTAAAGGGTATATTATTCATTTTCTATCCTATTTTCTCCTAATTAACCGAAAAGTCAATCAAGATGATATCATGAAATGTGGGAAAAAGGAAGATATTTATACCTTTTTCATAACATAACACTTGCAGAAGTAGAATTTGTAAAAGTTATGCACTTAGAAACTACCAAAGAAATGTGGGACAAACTCATTAGTAGTTATGAAGGTAATGAGACGGTAAAGGACACCAAGCTTCAAACCTAAAGTACAGTTTGAACAAATGAAGATGAAAGAGGATGAAACTATTGGAAAGTAATTTCTGAGAGTTGAAGAACTAGTAAATGCAATGAAAGAACTTGGTGAAAAAATTGAGGAACCCTCTTTAGTTCAGAAAATTTTGAGATCTCTACCAGATAGGTTCAACCCGAAGGTCTCTGCTATAGAAGAAATTAATGATCTAAAAGACTTGGCATTTGATCAACTTCAAGGAACTTTGACTACATATGAAATGAGAATAGTTAAAGATACACCCACCTCCAGAGAAGCATCATTTAAAGTAGACAAGAATGAGGATTCTGAGCCTGATGAAATTGAAGCAAAATTTGTGAGAAGACTAAAGAAGGGATCAGGAAAATACACAGGTAAAATGCCTTTCAAATGTTTGAACTATGGTAAGATAGGTCATTTTGCAAATAAATTTCCTCACAAAAGAAAGGATCAGACATATGATGATGAGGATAAGAACAAACACAAGAATTTATTTAAAGAGAATAATTTTAAGAANAGTGCACTGGAAGAGATTGACAGACTCAGAATTAAGAAGAGAAAACAAAAATGATTGTTGATACGGTTCAAGAAAGGTAGTAAAGAACCTGATGAAGACTTTGTCCTACTAAAAGTGGAATTAGAAGAGGCAAAGAAAATCGAATACATTCTAAAACAATAATTATCAAAAAATAAGGAAAGATGTGAAGCTCTAGAAAAGGAAGTAGTGAAAACTAGGAAAGAGTTGGAGAAGTTTCAAGCCTTGTATCATCATAATCTGTCAAGTATCAAAGCCTTAGAATAATTGGCCACCATTATGAATCAACAAAGAAACCCAAAGATGAAAACGGGTTTGGGTTATGAAGAGGGATCAAGTAGAGATCAACCAAGCAACAAAGAACCCATTAAGTTTGTCAAATCTACCACCAGTGACAACAAAAAACTTGCAGAAAAAAAGAAGATAATCAACTGCCCAGGAGGAGTAACGAAAGAGGTACCAGAACTGAAACTATAGATCAGATAAATAATGTACTCTCTATTCAAAGAAATCATCAGCATGGAAGAAATCGACCTTCTCAAAGAAGACAACCATTTTCTAGGTACAAAGGATTTTTCTATGGATATTGTTATTTATGTTCTAAATTTGGTCACAAAGCTGTAAACTGTTCTTTAAGATTTAAATATGAATAATCAAAATATTCAAGGAATAGATATCTGCCACAACAAAGAATGATATAGCTAAGTAACAAATAATCACAGACTGTAAATAATGTGATGGTTGGAAAAAGGACACACGTTAAGCATAAAAATCATTATGATCCTTTATTCAATGAACCAGAATGTTACACCTGCCATAATTTTGGACATAAAGATGCAGACTGTCACTTAAGGAACTATGAGCCAGATTTGAACCGCTCTGCTGAAAATGTCAAGGCTTGGAAGATGAAAGAAAATGACAAGTGTGGACTAGTGTTGTCATCCCAAAGACAACAGAACCCCTGGTATATTGACAGTGGTTGCTCCAAACATATGACGGGAGACAAAGGTAAGTTTCTATCTCTAAGTGAAAGCAAATTAGGAAACATAACCTTTGGAAATGATGCTCCAGGTAAAATCAAGGGTAAATGGATGGTGAGTCTAAGTAATGGAAAAGGAAAAGCCCAGAATGTTCTTCTTGTCGATGGGCTGAAACATAATCTTCTCAGTGTAAGTCAAATGTGTGATAGAGGATGTGAAGTGGTGTTCACTTCYAAGGACTRCAAGATAAAGTCTGTAAACTCAGGAAAAGTAGTGGCTAAAGGAATAAGGATAGAMAATAATGTATATGTGATGAAAKAATATAGATAAGAGTGTCATCTAAGAAAACATGATGAGAGATGGTTATGGCATAGGAGACTTGGACATMTMAACTTTGACCACTTAATCAAGCTCAAAAATMTTGAGGCAGTAAAATATCTTCCGAGAATATCAAAGCCACAAGATTCTATGTGTAAACCCTGCCAAGTAGGAAAGCTAACCAGGACACAATTTAAATCCAAGAGCTCTACTTCAACAGAGAAACCACTCCAAATAGTTCATATGGATTTATGTGGACCATCAAAACAGGAATRCATGAGGAAAGAAAACTACTTCATGYTGATCATTAACGATTACTCCAGACTAACTTSGGTTGCCTTTCTCAMGGAAAAAGATGAAGCATTTGAGAAATTTAAAATATTTAAGGCTTTAACTGARAATCAAAGCAAGAGSCTAAAGGCAATAAGGTCAGATAGAGGAGGTGAATTTATTTCAAGTGAGTTCAAGGAATTTTGTGATAAACATGGGATCAAGAGAGAATAMACAATCCCAAGAACTCCACAACAAAATGGAGTAGTTGAGAGGCAAAACAAAATAGTGCAGCAAATGGCCAGATCAATGATAAATGAGAAGAACACTGGTCAAACCTACTGGGTAGAATCAATACACACAACAGTCCATGTTCTTAACAAACTCCACCTCAGACCACACACTGACAAGACACCCTATGAACTGCGGTATGGGAGACCTACTTCAATCAAACACTTCAAAGTCTTTGGGAGTAAGTGCTACATAAAGAATAATGATGAGAACCTTGGAAAGTATGATGATAGTGCTGATGAAGGCATCTTCTTAGGGTGTGCTACAAACAGTAAAGGATACAGATGCTATAATAAGAGGTTGCATAGATTGGTTGACTGTATTGACATAAAAGTTGATGAAGGAATCCCAGTAAGAGAGGTGAACAATACTGAATCAACAACAAAGTATATAGATGAAGTTGAAGTTGAACAAGTCCAAGAATCAGAACAAGAAGAATCTGAGCCAGATAAAGATGCAAATATTCAGACAGACTCAAATCAGCAGACAACATCAAATTCTTCCTCCAGAATCACTCAAAAGAATCATCATGCAAGTCAGATAATTGGTGAAAAAGACAAAGGTGTACAAACCAGGAGAAAGATAATCAAAAACACCGAACGATCACATATAGCCTTCATATCCATGCTGGAACCCAATAATTTTAATGAAGCTAACAAAGATGACCATTGGGTTCAATCCATGAATGATGAACTTGATCATATTGAGAAAAACAATACGTGGGATATGGTTCCTAGACCTAAAGGTAAAAATATCATTGGTTCCAAATGGATCTTTAAGAACAAAATGAATGAGAAAGGACAAGTTGTCAGGAACAAAGCAATATTGGCCTGTAAGGGCTATGCTCAAATAGAAGGACTAGATTTTGATGAAACATTTGCGCTAGTAGCAAGACTAGAAGCGATCAAAATGTTTCTTTCCTATGCTTGTCATAAAAGGTTTAAAGTTTATCAAATGGATGTCAAGTCAACATTTCTAAATGGATATTTAAAAGAAGAAGTTTATATGGAACAACCAGAGGGTTTCTAACTGATAGATAATCCTAACCTAGTATGAAAGCTTAAGAAAGCCTTATATGGGTTAAAATAAGCTCCTCATGCTTGGTATTACAGACTGGATAAGTATCTCCAAGACAAAGGGTTCAAGAGAGGAACAGTTGACAACACTCTATATATCAAAACATAGGGTAATGACTTACTCATCGTTGTTGGTCTATGTAGATGGAATCATCTTCCAATGTAATAATGATTCATTGGTACAATGGTTTTCTTCTGCCATGGAGTCTGAGTTTGAAATGTCTATGATAGGGGAGATGTCATTTTTTCTTGGTCTGCAAATTACTCAGAAATCTGAAGGAATATTTATTTTCCAAGAAAAATATCTAAGAGAAATGTTGAAAAGGTTTCAAATGGAAGATTCTAAACCTATGGGCACACCTATGTTTACTAGATGCAAATTAAGCAAGGATGATGACTCACCTGATGTTGATCAAAGTTCATATAGGTCAATAATAGGTAGCCTATTGTATATCACGGCATCTCGTCCAGACATAATGCATGTTGTTGGAATAGTAGGAAGGTATCAGGCAGCACCCAAACAGAGTCATTTGCTAGCTATCAAAAGAATATTCAGATATTTGAAAGAAACAATGAACTATGGCCTATGATATCCTAAGAATCATAATTTTCAATTATTAGTCTACTCAGAGGTTGATTGGGCTAACTACATGGATGAAAGGAAAAGCATGAGTGGAGGTGCGTTCTTCTTAGGAGATTCTCTAGTAGCATGGTTGAGTAAAAAGAAAGGTTCCATTTCTTTATCAACTATAGAGGTAGAGTACATTGTTGTTTCTACTTGTTGCACTCAGGTATTATGGATGATTCAGACACTTGCAGACTCGGAGGTAAAATATACTGCATCGATCCCAACTCATTGTGATAACACTAGTGCCATAAGTGTGTCAAAGAATCCTGTATTCCACTCCAAAACCAAGCACATTCCCATAAAATACCATTTTCTGAGAGAGAAGGTCACCAATCAGATTGTTCAAATTCATTACATTCCAACCACAAAACAAATTGCAAACATATTTACTAAACCCCTATCCAAGACACCATTTGAATATCTTCGTCAGAAGCTGGGTGTCATCCCGTCTCACACCTAAGAGAGTACATCCTGTTAGGGGGAGTATGTGTTGGTTGCATATCTGATACCTCCGATGAAGTACTGCAACAGCTCAAGGGGGGCATGTTTTCTTTGACATTGATGTCAAAAGGGGAGAAAAGGAGTGGAGTGGTCCAGACCAGATGTTATAGCTGGAGGTCCAAACAGATTAGTGCAGTCATTCGGGGTTGCCATCAATGCCAAAGGGGAAGATTGTTGGCAGGTTTACAATTAGGAGTGAGCTTGTCATTGATGGCAAGAAAAATGATGGAAAACAGGCTCAGAAGACATCATAAGTCCAGATAGGAGGAGCGCACAGATGGAGGAAAAATCTCAGGTGTTAGATCGGAGCATGGGGTCTTCCCGTTGTTGGATCTAGGAGAACTTGCACATTATTTAAAGTGCAAAGAGAAGTGGGCTTACAAAATCCCGAAAGCAGGAAGACCATCCATCTTCAGGCAGGACATGTAGTCACATATCATCATTTCGCTAACTGGAAAGTCAAAGGAAGGAGGTGCTCTAACCCCTCGAACTCGCAATATGAGAGATCATGAAATAATTTGAACCATCGATCCAAGAAGGACACGTGGCTAAAGATCAACATTTCACTGATTGAAAGGTCAAAGGAAGGAGGTTCCCTAACCTCTCAAACTCGTGATATAATCTCAGTCATTGGATCAAGGAAAAATATGGACCATCGATCCAAGAAGGACACGTGGTGAAAGATCATCCTTTTGTTGACTAGAAAGTCAAAGGAATGGGGTTCCCTAACCTCTCGAACTCGCGATATGTGAAATCGTGAAATAATCCTAGTCGTTGGATCAAGGACAAATCTGGACCATCAAATCCAAGAGGTGAATGTGGCAGACCACATCAAAAAGGATAGGTGGAAGACTATGTCAGCAATGGCAGGTGGCACGATCAGACAATGACAAGTGTCAAGATGATTCATCATTTTAGGAACCTAGAAATCACAATTCTGAGTGACATGTGGCAGCCACACGGATCATGTCAAGTCATCGAGTGATGTCATTTTGGGAGTTTAGTTTCAGGAGTTTTAGCATCAACACTCCCTCAAAGTCCCGAAAGTTGAAGTTCTGGGGTGGAGGATAGTCATCCGATCACCACAAATCATGGACCATTGATCTGAAGAGTGAAGCGCTCAAATGGCTAGCCAATGGTCATATCCCGTGGTCACATCGTTGAGAGATGGAGAGAAGAGATAGAGAAGCCAAGCTCTATTTCAGAGTTCATGGCATGGAGAGTCGAGACGACTCATCAGAGAATCCCTGAAATGCAAAATGTGAAACGCCTTCTGGCATAGGCTGTGGTCACCGCCGGTAGTCATGTGAGGGGAAGGATCTAGCGTTTTCTCAGCTCCATTTTGGGGATTGCGACATGGGAGAGTCAATATTTCTCAACATAGGATTCCCAAATTACGAATTGCAAAAGCCCTTTATGGATAAGCGCTTGGTCATCGTCGATGGTAATGTGAATGGAAGGAGCTAGCATAGCTAGGCTCCATTTCGGGTATCGAGAATTCTAGGGGAAGGAGTCAAGGAGACTCATGGAAGAATCCATGAAACACAAGTTGTGAAGTGCCTTTTTTATTAGGCCTGTGGTCACAACCAGTGGTCTTTTGGAAAGGCATCCTGTGCCTAGTGCCAGTTCACATAGGGATCATTCATGAGGAACTGTTGATCTATGGTTTCACCTTCCAGAAAGATCTCAAACATTCAAAGACTCCAACAGCCAAAGAAGCCATACTTGACTGGATGTAACTTCTAGAACGATATGATGGAATCTGCCATAGAATTTGAAGAGTCTTCAGGGTGATCGACAGAGAAAACGAAGAGTCTCGAGGCCACTGTCAGTGGAGTGTAGACTCATCATAGAGTTGACTGAAAGATGGAAGGGGGTCGAAGACTGTTAAAGCAAGTGAATCCAAAGTACCTCATGAGAAGTGCGAACGATGATGAACATAGGAATGGTATGCAATGGTATAGCGCATGCAGAAGGTACAAGGTGCAATGAGACTATAAAAATGGAGAATAGAGAAGGGATCGTGTCGCTGTTGTTGTGTGTAGTGCATGCGTGTAGAAGCATGAGGTGCAGTAGCTGAAGCATAGAAGAATAAAAGAACAGAAATGCATATCCATGAGAAGAAGAGAAAGATGAGGTGTGCATGCTGAGACAGAGGAGAAGATCAGAAAGTTGAAGAGGATGCAAGCAGGAAGACACTGATGTAGGCAAAGCAGAGCAACATAGCAGAATAGTGATAAGATTGGTAAGCCAATAACAACTATTGAATCACTATAAAAAATTCACAGAAAGAAAATTTTTATATTTCAGGGTGGATGGCAGGTGTTAGGGAAGATTGTTGTCCTCAGAGTTTCAAGTAGNAATTCAAGCGTCAGATCACCAAAGTGGATCTGAACCATCAGATACCATGAGTCTAGGAGGAGGAAAGTTTAAAACTTGAGATTCCTTAAGCGTGGAAATCTAAAGGGCCAGAGAATCTGGATCGTTGGATCCAGGAGGACACGTGTTGACAGGTTGGAAGATCCATAGGAAGGCGAAGGTCAAAGTGTTGAAACACTTGAAGCCCAAAGAGTCAAAGAGTTGTGAGTCGTCAATTGGAATGGGGAAACTTGTCAATCTATCAAGAGCTCCGGAAATATTGTGGTTGGGTTTCAATTTGAGAACTGATATTTCTGAACCCCGAAGGCTCGAAGACCCGAAGTGAACCTGTTCCGACAGATCTAAGAGAGATGTAGCATGAATCCATGAACTCTGGGTAAAGTCTCGAAGTGATTCATAGTCGTTGGATTCGGAGGACACATGGCACAAATACATGAACTTCAGGTAAAGTCCTGAAGTGATTCATAGCCGTTGGATTCGGAGGACACGTGGCGCAAATCTGTGAACTTCAAGTAAAGTCCCAAAGTGATTCATAGTCGTTGGATTCAGAGGACACGTGGCACAAATCTATGAGCTCCGGGTGAAGACCCAAAGTAATCCTCGATCATCATATCAAGAGGAAACACGTCATAGGATTGTAACCTTTGAATAAAAGTGATTGGGGAAAAGGTTTGATATTTGAGATCTCATAAGTCCGAAACCCAAAGGAGATCTCAACCGTCGATCGAGAAGAGGGTTGGAGGATCGTTTATTTTTGTTAAATGGTCAAATACCCAAAGTGGAAGCAAGACCATTGATCGAGCAAGACAGGTGTTTGAAAATCGTCAACTCCAGAATTTTTAAGTACGAAAGAAGTAGGGTTTGAGATTTCAAAACCCTGAAGTCCAGTATTGTGAAGAGATCACAGTCGTTGATCTAGGAGGGACCGATCTGGTCCGTAAATTTAATAGGCACAGATATGAACTATCAATTCAGACAGTATCATCAAGATTGTGAGATCAATGATCCCGTAGCATTGCAGGGACAAGAGTTTCATAAATTTTAAAATATCGAGGGTGGGCTGCAATTCAAACTGTGGTTTCATTAGGAGGACACGTGGAGACTTGAGGAGGATTGAAGGCCCAAAATTAGTTTTACCCCAAACTACATGTGTATGTGCCCACAATCGTGTGGTCATTGCTAAGGTCATATCTAAGGAGAGGCCAAGATAAAAATGGGCTAATGTCAACTCTGAGACTTCGTTGAAGCGCGAAGGAGAAGATCACAGGAATCATAATACCTACAATAGAGGTTGAAAGGGCATGTGTCTGATTTAGAGGTGAGACTATCATGGTGTGAAAGTCTTGTTTGATTTAGACTCAGAGAATCTTGATCGAAGGCTCGGGATGATTCTTGGACTTTCCAAATTAGAACTTGTAGAGAGAAAGAGGAATTGTTCCTGTAAGGAGGACGAAATTTTTTTATTTTTCTCCCCATTGTGGGTGTGTTACAAATTGGTATCAGAGAATGGCTACAACACTTGACCTTCTTGGGCTCATGGACGAGTCGCTTAAAAACTCTATTTGGAGTACTTTTAAAAGAATGACACTCTACCTTACCTCTTTCTTAAAATGTCTAATTAAAAATGTTATTAAAGAAAAGAATGAAACTTTATATTGAGTGTATGCATTTAATAAATTGAACCGTGTATTGTTCATGAGCTAATAAATTGTTAGCTAACAATAAGTGTTTTTGTCAACACTCGAGAAGTCAGTAAATCATGGGAAAACTCCACGTCTAAAGGATGGTGATGTGTCATGAAGTCATGGATGGCTCCCACAACAAAGATGAAAAATCTGACTAAAGGAGAGAGGTGGAAACCCCTCCAGATCTGACTAAAACTATAAGGAGCCTCAGGGCTGAGTTATGGAGTTTTAAGGCTGACAACGAGAGATTGATAAAGGATCAAGAGAAACAAACATAAATTAACGTAGTCTTTCTATAGAGCTTATCCAACATACAGAGGCAATTGTAGCATGAACCCGCAACTAGTCATGTGGATTGACGACACAAGAAGAGAAATCAGAGTCCACCTGAGATCTAAAAACATGACTCCATAAGTGACCCCACTGGGAGAAGTACCATGAAGAAGGTCCAACCTAGAGGTAAGGGAAACTCATTGAGAGAGTCCTCTAGAAAGGAAGCTGACAACTCCGAAGGATCTTCTAGTAGCAAGGCCAGCTTGCATTCTCAAAGGAAAGGAAAGAAATAGAAGTGTTCCAAAACCCATGCTCCTGAAGAGTTCAAAAAAGCCAAACCACCCTCGTTCAATGGAGATA
>JZKD02S2264607.1:11379-27042 GCA_000966675.3 Picea glauca
ATAAGTAATTTATTATATTATTTAATTCAATTTTTAGATAAATAAATAATTTATTATTATAATCTAATGATTAACTTTCTCCAATTCTAATATATTTATTCATTTTAAAAATTTACTCTTCTACATATTATACAAATTTTATTTGGATTTCTTGATTTTAAATGATGGAATATCCACTTGAAATGTTGAATATTTTTAAACTTCAATATAATTCATATCAAAAAACTTTTCCACAACTATAAACAAGATATTCAAAAATAAAAAAAAATGCTAAAAATTCTTAAAACTCATTTAATTTGATTTTGTTAATTAAATTCCTGAAAAAAAACATAAAAAAGTATCCAAGTTTTTTTTCAAAAAATCCAAAATCCAAAATATTTTTATTGAAATTTTTTAAAGAAAAATTTAGATAAAAACTTCCACCTCTAATATGTGGCTTAAGGTTTCCATGGAGATAATTGAACGACTTCAAGGGACCTACAAAATTATGACACACTACCACAAATGGATGACCATTATTACCATTATTACTAGATTAACTTATAATTTATAATATTAAGCCATGTTGATAATATTACTTTGAACTGTGTCATCAATGTCAAATCTCATATTGAACCTTTGGACAATGATCAACTTAATTCTCATAAACATTGAAATTGATAGATCTTGATAGCATAGTAATTTATGTTGGATGGTTTTGATATATATTGTTAAAGTAAAGAAGGATGTTATCACATCAACTTAAAAATTTGCATTTAAAAATTAATTCTCAAATGGACAAAGTTTTTGATACGAGAAGGAATTATGACCCATTTTTGTCTCACAATTGTCATGGTGTCATCATACCAAGAAAAACCAATAGATGAGATAAGGACATAATTAAATGTAACATCGTTTCTTTTTTTACAAAGCCAAAACAATATCTCAACCCTAACCAACAAATAGGAAAACTAGAAATATATAGCCTCAGGCAGGAGTCACCTAACAATGCAGTGCCCCAAGTGATAGAAGTAGGAGTATATTATTGACATAAAAATTGAACACAAACCCAAGCAATTTGGTGACAACATATAACTAGAATAAATGCTCAAGATTTTAACCTTTCCTGCATTGTGGAGAATGTGGGTTTCCACACTCCAATATGTGAATCTTGTATGAATTCAAGAACCTCCAATAATTAAACATCATTGAAAGAACATTTTTTGGGTTCTAAAGTAGGCTCCCATAAGCTACCCTTGAACAACCAAGCATTTTTCTTTGATTTCAAGAAACCTTCGAGAAAGATCTTGGAACATAACCACTTATATCCCATCACTAGAATTAAATGAGAAAGTTGTGACCTTTACCCATTTACAATCCCACCACCAAGCTCGAGGCATAAGGACATCTTGAGCACTGAATAAAACCATGAGCTTTAAACATTACCATAATCCTCTTCTCGCGCAGTAGTCCTATACAACTGGTTCACATCATCCTCTAGAACACTATGAGGCACAAGCTCTACATATCTTTTACAATTCGAAGGATCTAAGGGTGCTACTACCCTAAATTTCCTAGCTTCAAATATCTTCTTTCTAGTCTTTAAATTAATTATGGCCAGATTATCAAAGGCCCAATCAATTCCCAATAGTGTTGGAAATGGTATAGAATCATCCACCATATCCATTACTTCAAAGTTTGTTGTGGTGTGCACACCGTCTAGATCCACTATTTTATTCTTCAATATACCTATGGGAATCACTCTATGATGGTTTGCTAGCTTCAGTTGGATATTGAAGTACCCTAGTGTAGGTTCTCCCATTGCTTCCCAAGTCTTCTTTGGAAAAATGTTGACATCTGATCCTAAATCTAGGATAACATTTCCCATGTTAAAGTCTCCTATATTTGCATTCAATCTGAACTCTCTGCTAGTTCTTTTCTTCCTATGGACTTCATTAATATTCTTTGGTTTTGTTCCTACCCCTTCCTCTATGATATATTTCTCAAGCATAATTTTACACAAATCCATGGCATTCTTATCATTAAGTAATTTAAAGAAAGATTCCAAGAAACTCTTTAAGTTACTTACTTTCTCTATTTTATCTCCTTTGTAAGTATGATCCAAAGACTGAGGCATATACAAAATAAGAGTATTATACCTCAGCACAATATTCGATGTGGAGGCTTCATTCTCCTTCAAGAACTCCTTCTTTGCTTCCTTGAACATTTCCTTCTCTTTCTTTGCATCAAACTGATGTTGTGGTTGAGTGTTCTTCTAAATCCAACACTGATCTTCCTTCTTCTGATCATGTGCATCTACTCCTGTCTTCACTCCTCCTCTAGTCACTATATTGATGTTCCTCCCAGGATCCCTTATTTCTGTAGCAATCCACTGAAAATTCTTGTTATTTAGATTCCTCTTCTCTTAGATCTTCATCATTAACTTCGGGCACTCTTCTGTCATGTGATTTGTTGCGCGACAATGTATACATGTTGTTGTTGGTTGAGGACAATATCTGGCATAATGTCCTCACTATTGAAAATTATGGCAGATAATAGACCCTCTGCCTCTGGCCATTCCTCCTCTTCCTCTACCTATGAATCCTCCTTTGTTCCCTTGTGGATCCATGTTCTTTTGATCATATTGTGGTGACTAATTATACTACGGGGGTTGTTTAAACTGTGGTGTTGAGCACTCAACACACCCTAAAAGCATTATCAATTTTTTTCACTTTTTGGGTACCACTTGTTTTCTTCATTTGTCTGACTCGATTTCAATTTGGGAAATGGTTTATCTTTGTTTGTTTTCATGTCTCTTACCACCTATTCATGTTTGTTTGAACTTGTGAAACCTCATGTCTAAAGTACCTTAACACCCGAATTAAGAATCGACAGCTAAACATTGCACCTAACGCGCTCAGATTCAACGTCGGAAATAATTCAAGTGAGTAAAGGAACCACACAAAAACAACATTCGTTGAGCGTCGATTCTCATCGGCATCAGCAAAAGGTGGGTTTTGGTTTGCAGAAGTTGTTCACATAAATTTATCTCTGATCGTCAATCCTCGATGCGTTTTCAGCATCGATACTTTTTCGAGGGAGCCAATCCGAGAGAACTTGGGTAGGTTTATCATCGATCGTCGATCCTTGACACTTTCAGGCGTCGACAAGTTAGGTTTGGGTTTTAGAAACATATGGCTTGAAGAAATTCCTGACTCCGACTGACACAAGCAAATGAAGCCACTAGTCTCGAATGCCACGTGTCTTTACCACGTAAGAGGATCGTACGGTATAGTTTTATCCCGAGTCATTTTTGGTTCCCTAGGTCCCAGTCACGCCTCTTAGTCAAATTTTCCACGTCAGCTCTGTATGGAAAGATCGATCGGCATCAGAGCTTTTGCAAGAGGATATAAACATAAATGTTCACAGCACAATCTCGACCCCCGATCCACCAGCTGAAATAGTGGAATGATGGGACGTTTGCAGCATTAGATACGATCGAATTTTGGACATTTAGGGAACTAGTTAATGCCTGATCCCGCATTAGTTTCTACCCCATGTGACTATTAGACAACAACATTTTTAAATCTTCGATAGACCACATTACCACCTGTGCCTCCACCATCAACCCACGATGAATTTAAGTTTAAACATATATGAAGATCTGCCCACAGATTTGATGAAATTACACTCATAACCCAAATTGAATGACTGATGTGACAAGGTAAGTTCATCCCTGTTTAAATCTCTAGAACAGTTTTGAACAAATTTATTTTGTGCGTAAGTTGAATTCTAGATCATCCGAAGGAGAAAAGAGAGCATCGCAATACTGCATTGACTCTTTGATTATCTAAACCATGTTTAACAAGCTTCAGAGATATGTATCCAAGTCTGCCGATTCGTTGGTTATAATTTATGTATGCACACCCGATTTTCTTTCACAGTCTCTAAACTATGGTATAGATGCAGGTAAGATATTGTCGAGAAATCCAACCACTAGAAGCTTTCCTAGAGCACCAAAGTTGAAAGAAGCTGAGATAGGTGAAGGTTCTTTTCCGGGGACTGTGAGGCAGTTGGAGTACGCTCCTAGGGTGGATCCTGTCATCAAAACAACAACGAAGAAAGATTTTATCCAGCCTCAAGACTTTGGTGATACAGAGGCAAGCACCAGATCCAAGTTAGCGCTCCCATAGTGGGGGGATCTCTTCAACATAATTATCCGAGAAGAATAAACAACGTATATCCCACACAACGACCCAGACATAAGGGCGCTCGATGACTAGGTGTTCCCCAACATCCGACAGTTGTATTTACACATGGTGGCAAGAAGAACCCTCATTTTCCCCGGCATAGAGGTTCTGAAATGGATCATCGACCATACAGATGGGCATAAGTTCTTGATCAATGATGAGAATGGCAGATGCGTCGGAGTTTTCCTCCCGACAGAAGTCCAGAAATACTACAAGCTCAGGGAACCAGAGGAGCGGCTCAACACGGACTTCGTGGTGATGTTCTATGAATTCCATGAAACCAGCCGGTTGATGGCTTCATGGTGGAAGGAAGACAATAAGTTCACTAATTAGAGAAATGGATGGTACAGAACAATCAACCTGAGGGAGCCATTCATCTATTTTATGGCTCTCATCTACCGGCTATATAGAGAAAAGGATTTCTCCAAGTTTTCGGAAGCATGGATGCCTTTGGCATACAAAGTGGCGATTGTTGGGAGTAGCTTCAACTGGGGAGCAATAATCTCAAAACAATCAAGCATTTGTATACAGTAGGCTCATTCACCGAAGGAAGGAGAGGCACCAACTTTCTACATGGCCTCGTACTTGCTCGATGTCATGTGCGCAAGGAACGTCTTCGCTGACATGAATCTAAGCTGGCATGTTGCAGAGCTCCCAGTTCACGTCTACTTCAACATACTATGGGAGAAAAGGTACAAGAAATCTTATGCACTCATATGCAATGAATTCATCATCCGCATTTATTTTATTATTTTTAAGAAGGAATTCCCAAGACTATTGACGATAGCCAAGAAAATGATAGCCAAGGTAGGACATTGGTAATTGGACAAACGCTCAACCTATATCAGGGTGTTCAGGGCCATCGAAGCACCACATCTCTTACCCGCTCATGTCCCAGACCGACTCATCGTTGGAGAAATCTATTATCAGACCATCCTCCAGGGCTATAACACCACATTGGTCAAAGACAAGAAACATGCTTTCATACCCTACAGTTTCCATGTGGGTTTCTATATGGTAAAGGATATTGCTCAATCCAAACAAGAAGGGTTGAGCCAACTTGAATTCAGGTTCCCGACGGGCCAATTATGCAAGCACGACCCAAAATCCTAGTCCTCCAACATGATTCACATGTGTCATCCTATTGTTTGTACGCTCATGATAAGTTTGAGGACAAAATTTTCACAGAGTGTGCCCAAGACTGGGACGAGGTGGTGCAGAGGATGGCCAACCCAAACATGACTAGGTTCAAGGCCATGAGCATGGATGAACAGGTGGAAAAAATAGAGCAGTTGGATCAAGAGGCCCTCAGAGCTAGGGAAGAAATTAGAGCGGTAGAGACAACAGAGGCACAGAGAAGGGGATTTCTCTTGACACCAGAGGCACAGACAAGGGGATTTCTCTTGATGGCAGAGGCACAAAGATTCATTGATAATTTTCAGAATGACCCGGATCTCATAGAGATGATGAGGGTTCCTGCTGACAACCCAATTGTAAGCAGAGGAAAGCCAAGTGGCTTAGAGCCGATACAACTTGAATAAATCACCGGGTCAGAAAACCCTGAAATTCCACCACCACAGATCATATCACCGGGGGGATTTCAACCCAGCCTGAGATATGAAGGACACCAGGTAGGACTAGTGTACCAAACACCTTGTGTGATTTAATAACTATCTATGATGATGAGGAGAGTTCAGAGGTTTCTCTGGTGACCCCAGTGTAGATTACAGAGGAAAAGGAATGCGAGAAAGCATCTTCCCTAGGTCACGATGCTCCAATTCAAAGTTTTCCACAAAGCTACCATGAGGTCGAAAGTGTCTTAGACATTGAGCTACTCAATATATCAGGAACCCCAATGGACAGCTCGAGGGATGAGCTAGGATCGGGTGAACAAGAAAGAGAAATTCCACAACAGGAAATCGACATCTCAACAGTCGATTACCAAGTAAGTATTGAACCTGCCCCTAATTCCTCAGTTTTGACCAGTACCTTACTACTTGATGAGAAACAACCAGAGGCCGAGCCATCAAGACATACAAAATAAGTTCAGGAACCCAGTCCTGAAAATATATACACCGTCGAGAGCCTGGGAAACACTCTTACTTGGGGAGAACAACAAATCCCCGAACCTATTGATGAGGTCCCTGATATACAAGCAATCACCTACAACTGAAAGAGAAAATCCATTGTGAGGAGAACCACTAAGAAAAGGAATATTACCTTGTATAGTTCGATCCTCGTCACCACGGAGGAGAAAATGATCAACACAAAGCATGCCGAGACGTCTGAGCTTATCGACGCAGGGATGGAAATCACAAATGCCACCCTGGATAGAGAAAAGAAAGATGAAGAGGAGTTGGTCGCTACGCAAAAGGATTTGGAGCATCTGCGCCATTTGGCGAAATACTATCAGGACTCCACACAGGCCACAATATTTTTGAGAAGAGAATTCCAAGATGCCTACAACAAATTCACAATTGAACGACATCTTTTTATTGCAGGGATAGTCGATTTCCAATAAGACACTTTTATGGTGCTAGCAACGTGAAAATACATGGAAATATGGTATGAAAAGGCCCACCAATCGGTGGAAAGAATTGATTACATCATCACAGTTCAAAAGGGTGGAGATGCCAAAGAGCACGGCATTCGGGTGCTAAGGGACAACAACATCAATCGTATAAGGAAGTCGGACAAATACTAGGTGAATATGGCCCAAGAACCTCAGCGATAAATTCAAGATAAATGGGCCGATTGCGAAAGAAGTTGGATCAAGATCAATCAGGGGATGATGGACCTCGGGCTCCCAGAATTCGGCTCACCCGAGGACTTTGTCGACTTGCATGACATAGTCAAAAAACATGCAGAGAAAGACTCGTCGTGGACTACAGAGACAGAAAAGGTGGCCAACATGGAACTAGGTCAAGTACAACAGTTCATGGAGCACCCGATCAAGGGTCGGGAAGTGTTATAGCAGTTAAGTGTTAATGTAGTCAAGTATTGGGCACGGGAAGTAGAAATAAAGGAGATATTTTCAGCTCCAATGGACCAACACAGATTCTCGTATGCCAACACATGCGAGGACCTATTCGTCAAGTGGTCAGAGTATGAAAATATCCATCCACTTAAGTGACACCATTTGATGACTCTTAGAATACGGAGAGATGAAAGCGCCATGTGGCGATGTTTTGTTTTAATTAGCTTGCACTTTTGATAGTTATTTTTAGTTAATAATTTGTTATAAATAAGAGGATCAACCTTTTAGAAAAGGTGGATGGTTTTGGAAAAGACCCTCATTTTTGGAATTGTAAATAACTACTTCTAAACTATCTTAAATGAGAAGTCTTTTTTAGGATCGGAGATAAACTTTTTTTTTCATCAAAGGCGTGTGTGATTGGATCTAAGGAGGAATTACTTTCAACTTTGTCTCACAAATGGATGATGTAATGAGTAAGAGTTTCTGAATCTATTGATATGTTAGTTGATTTAATATTTTTATAATTCTTGTCTCTAATGATGGAAAACAAATCATTGTGTTAATGTGTGATTAGTGATTAGAGCTAAGGAAACTATTTTTCTTTCCATCATTTTATTCATGTATGTTTTCTTTCGATAATTGTATCTCAGTCAATAATTGAAATACCAACAAGTTGATGTATTAGTACTAGGCTTGGTGGAGGTGTGAAAATCTTTGTCTGCATGCTTGAGCACGAGGGTTATCCTGAGCTCAGCCTTCTTTGGTATTTAATTTCCCCCCCTTTTTCCTTTACCCAGCTGGTTTATACCATCACCTATATTTTATCAGACCCGCCTATAAGAGAAAATACAAAAAAGAGAACGTTCAAACTGAAGGAGGAGTTTTCACCAAGAATATATCTTCTAAATCACTACGTAAATCCCACTGATTAATTGGCCGGATCGCAAGATCTGGAGAACCATTCCACTATCAAACGCTGCAGAGTCTAATTGGGCCTCGGTGGCGGGTTTGGTTCCTACTGTTGATTTAAAGGGATTTAGGACCCCACAACATGTGGCACTGCTTGAAATTGTTGCACATTGTGAAACTATGGTGCAGTATGTCCTGCTATTAACTCAGCCTACATTTTCTATGCATATGAGGTTCTTTCCTTCATTAAATTCAGAGTTCTATAATTTTTGTCTTCATGTCCTATTGACTTAAAAAAGTTACATAAAGTACTATTCAGTTATGTCTTGTACTTCTGCCCATGTATCTTGCATATCTCACACCAACGACCTCCTGTAAGAAATGGATTTTCCAACCCTACTCCCAGGTACTGCAAAAACGTTGGACACTCATTCTTATGATGTCCCTCTGATCTGAGAAGGGTACACCACATTGCTTCTCTTTTCTCCCTAATTTTATTCTGGTTTAATTGAACTGTCAAGTCATTCAGGTATTCCTTCATCTCTTCTATAGCTGGATCTATTTGCTTATATTGATTCTCCTCTAACTGTATCGTTGCTTGCAGTGCCTCTGCCTGGGTTTGAAATTTATGTTGTCTCAATGGATATTTGAAGTGTGGTAACATAGAATTTATAAACAACTATTTGTGATGCATGTCAAAAATTGGATACTTCAGTTTACCTTTCAATGTCTTGAACTTCTAAATGATGTCCCATACCGACTCTCCTGGTTTCTGTCTAACCTCAATAATCTCATTCATAAAATGATCCTCTAATTTCGACCTCTGAAACTCAGTTATCAATGCTTGCTTGATCTCTGCTATTGTTCCTGACAAATCTTGTGGATTTTTTACTGCTAGATTCATATACCAATATAGTGTGCAGTTTATGGACTTTATTGCTAGCTGCGCTACTTTTTCTGCCTCATCTGTGACTCTTTTCGCTTCCCATATTTTCTTACACACGAATAGGTGCTTCTCTAGGTATTTTGATCCATCCCCATGAAACTCTGCTAATCTTATTGTTGGATATACACCTACCATTGTCAAATATGTTGTACCTGCTCCTCACGGTACTATTATCTGTGTACTATTGTTCAGACTTGAACTCCCACTAGTGTTGCTACTTGTACTTCCACTTGTACCACTACCTATACTGTTGTTGGTACTTCCACTTGTACCACTACCTATACTGTTGTTGGTAATTCCAATTGCACCCTCACTTCTATTATGATCTCCTAGATTCCTCTGACCGCTATTCACTTGTTCTCTAAACAACTATTTCTTTGTTAATGTGTTAATTTTACATGGGGTTGTAGGTTCTGAACTGATTCAGATCTAGAGAGGGGTACCTGTTTCCTCATTAGATCCTGCTCCTTTAGTATTTATTTCATATGTGGCGTGCAATATTTATTTGATTTGATCCACAACATGAAGATCCTATACCTCTTCCTCATCACTCTCCAAGCCTTCCATCTCGGCTACTGCTCTTTTCTTCCTATTGAGATTATACTGGTAGGGTCTACCACTATGCATCGTTCATGCCTTCTGCAGAATTTCTTGGATCTCCTCTTGATCCATCATAATGGGATATTTCTCTTTACTACACTCTTCTCTATCCATTTCCCCTCCATCTCAAACCTTCCTTAGTTTTTCCCCTAACTCCCCTAGTCACACAGGGTAGTTTAGTTGTATGATTCCATAGTTAATACCCCTTTATCATGCAATAATCTGTTGATCAAAGTGTACAACGACCTGATTTACCTTCCCCTTGGACCTTTAAGAAACTCCTACTCTAATACACTGTAAGACTTCGATGTATCTACTATGAACTCAGTGATATACCCCACTATAATGTTTTCCAACCAGAAATCTACTGCGCGCGTGAATTTTTTATTCACCCTCTTCAACCGCCAATATTCTCTTATGTCCACTCCACTAATATAACTCTATTTTTCAGATGGGTATATTTCAACCATGCTATCCACTCCTGCAATAGCGTGGTAAAATCACTAAAGAAACTCTCATGTATTTCGTTGAATACGTATCTTTCCAAGTATTGTCTTGGCTTAAACCTAGGGCTTCTATTATCTTTGTGGGAAAACTCTAGTTCTTGAACTGTCAACCATCTTTCAATCTCTTCTTTCGTGGGGTTCCAACCTGAAAACATCCCCTTTATTAATTCGTCGCACTATAGTGTGTGATACATCCCTCCCGATCTAATCTTATGAGTTCCAACTGTCAACGAAACCATTGTTGGTTGTTATGGGCTGACCCGGGTTATAACTATAGGATTGCCAACAACCCTGTTGATGCTAAAAAATGCAACATAGGGTACCTGCTTGCAAATGGTTGCATCTCCTTATTATTTAATCATATTTAATAATATACTAATAGGTGGGATCCCTTGTGTGATACATGTGACTATGACGGAGGAGAAACCCTTACATTTCATGTGCTTATGTCTTGTTTGCGACACAAACTCTATAGTTTATTTGCTTTAAATCGTTGTCAAAATAATTATTACAAGATGATATGGGAAGGGTGACTAAACATGAAATGATGTTGTCTTAATTATCTCTCGCAAAGTATGATTATGTTTCCTTTAATGAATGAGTAATCTACACTCCAGTTTTAATTTTTATATTTTATATGGTGTATAGCTTGGTGATCACCTTGACCCTTGCTAAAAGTGTTGCGCGCATTGGTTTAATTGTAATTTTGGTTGTGATTTGGTATCCTTAGAAAACTTTTGTTATATGTGAAATGGGAATACTGGCAAGGGTTGGCACATTTACAAAATCGGAACATTGGCAAACTATGGTGTAATCAGCCTGTATTAAGTTGATTTGAATGTTAATGGTTGATGAGTTGAATACAGGGCCTGCTCATACTGGCCATGAATGAAAACATGAATGTAGAAGAGACGTGCAGTAAATGCATGTAACTCTAACTCACCATGATCCCGCCACCCTAGTCATTTTGCATTTGGTCTTGTTCATTGTTGTTTCTCCACTTTGCTCAGTCGTGATAAGGTATACAGGCTGGTTGTTTCTCCTTAGCAATTTTACACATGTATGGGGTTTTCTTGCTTTTCCATCCATGAACATTCGCTCTGCTCTTTAAGTCAACAGTTGGATCTTGTTTTCTCACGGTATGTGCATTTCCAAAGTTGTTATATGAATGAATTCAGACTGTGTAGTGGTCATTTGCAAGGTTTTGGTTTCTTGTGGTGGTTGTATTTGACCCATGGCATTGAAAAGAGGCGTGGTGTATTTTTTTGTGTATAGTTGTTCGCATTTTTGTTATGGAAAAGAATATCGTTAGAAAACTCTCAGGCCTGCCTTGCCTCTTGTTCCTTGTTTTGGGTTTCTTCCCTGTTTGAAATAGTTATCCCCGGTTCTTACCTATGGGTTATTTGGACACTCTACTTGTCTTTTAAGTTGTGATTTTCGTGGCTATTGTGCCTGGGCCTTGGTCACTGCTCTATGAGTATTAATGTGGAATTTTGTGAAGGATTAAACCTTCTATGCTCCTTCTAGCCAAACCCTCAGTTTTTCATCCTGCTTTCTTCTACCACCTTACTGTCTACTATTGCGTATTGAACCCTGTGCATTGGAAATTATCGTAAAAGATAGCCAACCCAGAATTAAGAAAAGGCATTGTTCATGCTCCTTTTGGTCACATGTTTGATCGATTATTTGTTGTGCGAAGATGAAAAAAATGTCAAACCCACTTATTCGTTTGGTTATACAGTCTGTCACAAGGAAAAATATGGGGTCGATGGCAATGTTGAAAAAGTATTGTTAAAATACAACTTGTCGTGTTTTGTTTTCAAATGCGATGAGAACCTGTATATGAATTATGAAATGCTTAAGTGAAGTTTTACGAACCAGAATGCAATAAATTGGAAAGTTTGGTTAATTATGGTTTTGGTCAAATTATTTTTATACAGAGGGAACCTTTGGACACTTCGTGGGACCCTGTGGGTTTAAAATTTACTGGTGTTGACATTATGGACCATAGCTTGTCCAGTCCGTGACTGTTTGTTGTGTTGGATATGATTATTATGTTGTTGTTCACCCTTCGACTCTGTTATATATAAGCAACGTTATTATTTTTAATTAATTCATGGGAAATATAAATTGGTTACTATGCAATGCAATTTCTTAGGAAAATGAGCAGCCTTGAAAAGAAACACCAGTTATGGGTTGTTTTTTTTTCAAAACATAGTGTTGTTCAATTTTGAAATAGTAAATGGTTTTGATTATTAATAAACGTCGAGAATGACATTGTTTGATATATTATTAGAAAAATATTCATGGGAATCCCTTCCATCATACCATTTTTCGCTAAATACAACCCCTCCATGATCCCAATTTCACTTATCAATTCCCTGTTCTGTGATATTTATTTTTAAGAGAAGTTTGTATGAAAATGAAGAAAAGTTGACATGGCAGAGATTGATGATTGGTATTCTGGGATATGTTTTAACACAGTTGATTGTTTTTATTGATTGCTGGAACAATATTTGTAAATACTCCCCCTCCATGATATCACTTTACACTAAATACAATCCCTCCATACTCCTATTGACCCTATCAATCCCCTATTCATGTGGCAATTTATAAATGGTATTTTTATGGATGGATTGCATGTGTCTTGTAGTAAATTACAAAGCCAACTCTTGATTTATGTAAGAAAATTTTCATGTATGGGTTATTAAGAACTTCATGACTGACTAATTATTGCTACAGGATGAGTTTTTTCGGTAGAGACAACCATGGCCGAAATAACAGAGGCAGGGGTAACTGGAAACGAGGTCATAAGAGGTCTCGATTTTCCATTCATTTTGATGCTAAACCACAAGAGTTAAACCAGCTATTCCAAGATGGGTTCTTTAATTTGTTTTTCCATGGGATATTTCATCCTCGCCCTGAAAGGCCCCCTTTTCAACAACGTCATAATTTTCTCGGGATTCATGTTTCTCCACGTGTCAATGCAGCCCGAAGTCCCTGCTAATGACGGTTGGCAAGAAATTTTCCACCAACCTGTCTCCCACCACTGTGGATGGCCCACTTTGTCCTTACCTTTACCACCATCAATTAATCCCAATGTTCAAATTTCTCGTGTTGTTTCGCCAGTAAAGTCCTCGCATGCTAGAAAAATATTAAAAATTGATATCCCACAACTTGTGCAAGACAAAGGAAAAGAAAAAACCTCCCCCTTTAGTCCATCCACGGAATCTTATAAATCTGTGTCTTCACGTCTCCACCTAAAAGATGATTTCTCCCATGCGATCAATGAAATACAGCTCCAAGGGTCTAACCAACCAAGGAGTACTCAAGAAAAGTCAGTTGGAGATAGTAGTGAGAAGAGGAAATATTCCTCGCAAAGCAGCAAATATGGATTTTAAAAGTCTTTTATGATTTTCAGTGATGAAGACAGTATTTAATAATTTTCAACTTTTGGGACAACAAGATTTATTTTTGATATTTTTGTGGATAAAATGGATATATTGTTTTTTGGGATATGTCCTTAAATTTTGCTGATATTTAAATATTCGATTTAAAGAATATCAATGGGAGATACAAGGGTGTTATATGATCCAAATGATAAATTTGGTATTTTATATTTGATGATTGGAAAAAGAATGATGGGAGTCACAAGGGGTCCCACCTATTTAGTAATTATTAACTAGACCCTTATTTATATATTATTATTAATTATTTCTCCCTAAACTAATTAGTTAAGTTAATTTGACTTAACTAAAGGAAGTAGTTGAACTACCTCAACTTGTTGAGAAAGAATAAAGGTTCAATGAAAGGAAGAGACAAGGGGAGAATAGAAGGAGAAAGACAAGAATAAGGTTTTCTCTTCAGTTAGTGAGATAGATTCAATTTTCCTTCATTTCTAAGTTTACTTGAAAGCCTAATCCTCTTGTTGACAACAGGGTCTTATTGAAGGCAATAAGGTTCAAAACTGAATCATACTTTTCAGCAGCTTGTTTTAAATGTATTTGATTCATCCTTGATAGTTTGTGTATTCTTGTCTGTTTGTGAATTAATTTTCATGGCTGATAAAGGATATCTTGTAGAGTCAAATGGCAGCATTTTTGTGGCAAGTTGATCCAGATCATTAATTTCAATTTTATCTTACTGTCGATGTCTTTTTGTATGGTGCCCATCGGAGACCTCTAAATATGACTTTGGTCCATACCCTCGCAGGGGTTTGTAAAGAGAAATACACTTTTGTGTCTCAGAATGAAATAAATCATATTATTGTCTTGTCTCATACATGTGTTTTCATTACTTGGTTCCTCCTTTCACTTTTGGTCTCCATGTTTACTTTATTGTAAAATCTGTTACATTCTTGTAGCTTTGTATAAATTTTATTTTTACATTGCAACATATATAAATCATAAAACTAGCCTTAATCCTTGTAATTAATACTTGTGGATTGAGTGAATGTTTTGAGGCTATAAACCCCGGGTGGCATTCCCAACTATCTTTTCCTAGCCAGGAAAGATCTGAAAATGATTGAGTAATTTTTTCCATACCTTTTCCTCAACAAACCCTTCGACCATCATCCCTTTTAGATACCAGAAGGAAACACATTGCAAAAAGTGCACTACGTAGCCTCCCCTAAGATGGATTCAATGGGTGGTTGCAAGACTCAGATGTCTGCAACCATGGGATGGGATGTGTGTCTCTCTTAGAGGCATTAGATCTACTCAAATCCTATCCCTCAAGTTCCCATTTATTATACTAATCCTAACTCTTACCAGTGACACCGCCTATAACCAATGACACAAATTCATTCAATATTACACAATGTTATTCCATCTATTATTTTAACATATCTATAATATAGCTCAATAACTCAAATATAACCATAAGAAATGAAAGCATTCGTACAAATGACACAGGTATATCATGGTTCACCCCCTCCTCGGTTACGTCCACAAATATTTGTCTCTTTGGCTCTTTATTCATATTCATGCAAAATCCAGTGCTGCGCATTGTACATTTCTTCCTCCATTACAATCGATCTCCACAGATCGTGATAATCTTCACAAAAATGAGAACATCTAACTAGTCTCTCAACAAAAGCTCCTAACCAACTAAAGGACATCTGAGCTAACCCATTTCACACTCCTAATACATTCTACTTATACCAAAAATGGGACAAAGCCCTTACAAAAACCCTAAGAGGATTAGGTTTGTCCACTTTCCAACTGCTCAATCTTGACTGGTCCTCAACCCAACCGTTCTCCAAGTTGGCACTTGTCCACTTTCCAACTGCTCCGCAACATTTTTCCACTTTGTACATGATTTTCTCGGCGTTGCTTTTCATCTTTTTCCGGCGCGCTCCCTATTTTCTTTTTTTTTCGACGCACTCCTTATTTTTGGCGCTGCTTTGATTCTTTCCAAAAATTTTCCTGTGCCAACAAAAAATATGGGCTATATAAGGTTGAATATGAAGGGATTCATGTTCATGCAATGTGAAAG
>JZKD02S2264607.1:27052-65584 GCA_000966675.3 Picea glauca
CCATCCAGAGGTCTCATGGCCGCAAGAGTCTAGCACTGTGGTGAGTGTCGCGACTGGCGGTTTGCTGAGGCAATCAACGATGCGATTGGTGCTTCCTGTTTTATACTTGATGTTGAGGTGGAATTGCTGCAAGTATGTGGACCACTTTTGATGGTGGTCATTCTACAATTTTCCTTGTCTTTGCATGAACTACAGTGGCTTATGATCAGTGTGGATGATTGTCTCCTTCCCAAGAATGTAGTGTCTCCACTAGTGGCAGGCTTGCACAATGGAGTACATTTCTTTGTCGTAAGTAGGGTACTTACAAACAAAATATGATAGTGTCTCACTATGATAGGCCACGGAGTGGTCGTGCTGAGTGAGAACGACGCCCACAACATAGTCAGAAGCGTCTATCTTGATCTCAAAGGGTTGTTGCAGGTCTGGGAGTGAAAGTACTGCGGTTGAGCACAAGCGATGCTTCAAATCATCGAACGCTTGTTTTTGGGACCTCCCCCATGCAAATTTTTCCTTACCACCACCTCTGGTTATTTGGTTGAGGGCCCATGCAATATGGGAGAATCCCAACACGAACCTGCCATAGAAATTGGCCAGGCCCAAGAAGATCCAGAGCTCAATGAGTGTGGTTGGGGATGGTCAGTCACAGATGACTTGGATCTTGGCTGGATCCACATGTATGTCATGCTGACCAACGATGTAGCCTAGGTAATGGACCCTGTCCATGCCGAAGGAGCATTTTTCCAAGTTGACGTATAGCTTGTGTTGTCGCAGGGTGTGCAGAACCTGTTGAATATGTTGCAAGTGTTCGGCCCAAGTCTTGTTGTAAATGAGAATGTCATCCAGATACACCACTAAAAAATTATTAGTGAATGGTCGTAGGATATTGTCCATCAACCTCATGAAAGTGGTTGGAGCATTTGTCAAACCAAAGGGCATGACCATCCATTCCAAAAGGCCTTCCTTTGAATTGAAGGCGGTCTTCCATACATCTGTCTGTTCTATCGGGACTTGGTGGTAGCCAGACTTCAGATCAATCTTGCTGAAGTATTTGGCCCCCATGAGTTGATCAAGGAGGTCGTCGATTCGTGGAATCGGGTACCGGTTTCTGACTGTAATTTTATTCAGAGCCCGATAATCAATGCAGATTCGCCAGGTTCCATCTTTCTTCTGTACCAACACGATTGGGCTCTCGCAAGGTGATGAGATGGGACAGATGTGCCCCTTGTGGAGCAGCTCTTGGATCTGTCGCTTTATCTCCTCATTCTCTAACAGAGAGCGGCGATAGACTGGCCCATTGGGCAGCAGTGTGCCTGAGGTCATATCGATGGGGTTCTTGACCTGGCAGTGCAGAGGTACCCCAGTAGGTGAGGAGAAGATATCTGAGTATTCTTCCACGACCTTATCTACTTGCTTCTGTTGTGTGGAGAGGTTGGCCGTAGAGACCCTGGATGTGGCTGTGATCTTTCACTTATTCTGAGAGAGAATCACGAAGAATACAAACTTCCCCGTCTGAGAGATGACCTTCCTGCATTGCTTAGCGGAGATCAAGGAAATAGAACTAGGTGGGACCGCCTCGGGTATCCTGTACAATTTCTTGTTCAAAGTAATAATAACACTACGAGGCCTAGACTCATATACAACATGACGTTTCCATAAAAAAGGTTGGCCCAAAATAACATCACAAACTTCAAGAGGAGCAACATCACACAATACCTCGTCTTTGAAGGGCTTGATGTCGTACGACAGTTGACGTTGTTGGCTGACGCGAAGATTGCTTCCTTGGCGGAGCCATCCAATGGTGTAGGGTTGTGGGTGCGGCGTTGCCAGCAAGGCCAACCGCTTGACGACCTTTGCTGAGATGAGGTTCTTCTGGCTACCGCTATCAACAATGAAGTGCAGCAGGGTAATTTTTACCCACATTTGTGAGTGGAAGAGGCGCTCTCCTTCTTCTGGCTCGTCTGGTTCGCCAGGCTGGAGCTTGGTGGTAGCAACGGTGGCATTAGGTTCCGCGTCAATGATCCATCTTCCCCTTTCTGGTTCTGGCTCGGATTCAGAATCCGCATCTGATTCAGAGGCTTTCAGTTCAATCACCAGCGACTGCTTTGAGCGGCAGTCAGCAGTGTTATGCCAAGGGCTCTTATGGAAGTTGCACCACTTCTCGGTATCTTTCTTTGTCTTTTCGGTGTCCTTCTTTGCTTGCGGCTTGGACTGGTTGTCCTGATACTATCCATCTCTTCTCTGTCCTTTTCTCTGTGAGTTGGTGCCGCCCTTTACTGGCTTTTGTTGTGAGGGGTTCCCCGGCCCAAATTTCTGCGTCTTTTGTTTGAGCTTCTGCTCGATTTTGACGGCATATCGGTAGGCCGCGCCCAAGGATGAGATATCCAGAAATTTCATTTCGGTCTGGATGTATCGGTGTAGAGCACCGCGATACTTGAGCACCAGATGTTGCTTCGAATCTTTGATACCCAGCTTGGTGCGCAAGGTATGGAAGGTATTTGTGAAATCTGACACTGCTTGGTCTCTTTCTTACCACATCGTAGTCCATTTGGTATACAGGTCGTCATAACTTCCGACAGGGTAGTATTGTTCCTTAATAGCATCCCTGAAGGATTCACAGGTGGTCGTGACTGCAAATAATGAGGGTTCCTCTGTTTCCTTTTGCTAACAGAAAGTTTCCCACCAATCTTTGACATGGGGAACGGCTTTGAGGAGCGCAAAACTAATATTTTCTCTATTCGAAAAGTTATGGACAGAAAAATACCCGTTTAGTAGATTCAACCACTTGTCTACAACATCTGCGTCTATATGACCTTCAAATATAGGAATATCAAAGTTTATTTGTACCTTGAAGGGGGCGGCACCTCCGCTCGAAGAAGATGCGTCGCCTGTTAGTAGCCGCTGAAGGATTTGCGCGAAACTATCCATCATCTCGTTCCTCCGTTGTGTGAGGGCTTCCTCAATCAACAGTTTGAAAGGATCTCCTGTCCCGTCATATTTTTTTCCTCCTGCCATGAGAGGTCACTTGGGCGTGCGAGAGCTTTTGTCCTCAAGAGAAACAAGCTTGAGACCCAACTCTTTGTACTCCGACCTCGTTGGGGACATGCACTAAGATGACAAGGAACAGACCGCTCTGATACCATTGATCAGGATTTTATGAGCAAAATGAAATGAATATAAATTATTAATAGGTGTTTAACACAAAATAACAGAGATACAGTGAAACTGGTTTTCTATTCAATAATGAAATAAGTTGAAATTGTAAAATGCAGCGGAAACTAGCTTGCTGGAATGGTGACGGCTTATCTCTGAGAAGAGATGTGACGACTGCGCTCACTCGCAAGAAGATGATTACAATGAAGCTCTGAAGGCATTTTTACAATAAATAGGAATTCCAAAAACCCTATACATCCAAAAACCTAACCCTAGGAGAAGCGTCAAAAGTCATGTGGGCCCCATTTGGGTAAGTTAGTACATTAACTTCCCGAGGTCGTAAATTTTGCATACGATCTCTGTTTTAGGCATATGATAGCCCGTTGGAAAGGTATCATCGAGTATATTCATTTTGAGGCCTCAATCATGCCATCAACCATCATTGAGAGGCTTGATCCCGAAAAACCTTCATTTAGGCCCTCAAAATGGCCCCAGAAGTAAAAACTGCTAAAAATAGTAAATTGCCAAAATTGCCAGAAAATTGTTTTGAGGCAATTGGGAAAGGTGGCTGGCCACCAATATCCACCTGGATCAATTGGATAGCACCACCACGTGGTAAAATTATTTTATTATTATTATTATTATTTTTTAAATAAATAAAATGCTATGTAATATTAATTTTTTTTAAAGGAGAAAAAATGCTATTCAGTGTTAATATACATACACGGGCATAATTATATAGATGATCAAATTATAGAGAATAAATTTTTTAATTTTTTTTAAAAATTAATTATATATTTTAAAGGGTCTTTTTTAATATTCTACGTTTTTTTTTTTTTTTTGCTATAATCAGACAACATAAATTGACACCAAATTACAACTTTTTGTTGTTTAAATTGCATTTTTTAATAGAGAAATAAATTAAGATGCTAAAAAACCCCTAAAGCACTCAAATTATACATATTTAACCACCCAACTCTTCTTCGATTAAAACAATATTTCCCCTAAAAATATACCCAAACTTACCTCATTTAGATTAAAACATTTTAAAGAATTAAAATAATGAATCAACTTAATAAATAATTGATTTGTTTTAAAATTAGTTTTCATCCTTTATTTCCTACTATTATAAAAATAACAAATTCTTTCTTCTAGAATGTTTTACTAAATTTATAAATATATATATAAATGAATTATTAAATTTATAAAATGGTTTTATATTTAATTTATAATGATTTTATCTAGAATGTTTTATTAAATTTATAAAAATATATACAAATGAATCATTAAATTTATAAAATGGTTTTATATTTAATTTATAATGATTTGAAAATATATATTAAAAAGTTATTATATAAAAGTAGTAAGGTGCATTTGCAACTCCGTATGGATGGGATGCTTAACAAAACTTAATGAAAAAAGAAATTAACGTCCAAAAAATGAAAAAAAAAAGGACCATAATAGTATTGAAAAAATAATAGAATAGATTAGCATAGATTCCTCATAAGCATGATTATTTAAACATATATAATTAATAAATTCGAAATCATTGAAATTTGAGTTACAACAAAAACTTGTTGAATATTGTTTATTAATTATAAGCATCTAAACAACCTCATATAATTCATTAACATTGTTTATTAGTAATTTGTCCCTATTGATCTCTACATTATGTTGAGAAGGAAACGAAGATAATAATAGAAAGTTGAATAATATATAGATATTACAAAGAACACAATAATATAATGAATAATATAATGAGATCCAAACTTTATTAATGAATGAAATGGTGAAATCATTAGGGAAAATTTTAGGGGTTAAATTTAGTCCATGGGTTAATTTTTCATGTCTTTTTTCAAAAAACGATTTTCCATTCTAAAAACTATTCGCCCAAATTCTATAGGACAAAATTATTTTACCTTAAAAATTGCCAAAATTTTATAAAAACTATATAAAATCATTAGAAATTTGAATATTTTAACAAAAATATCACCAAACATTTATAGTTGACATATAAAGGACCAATAAGATTTGCCAAGTTTTCTAAATTTCAAAAAAAAAAATCATCCTTAAAATTATCCATGGAGAACACTACTATATGTGAAGCAATACAAACTAGCTAGAGTGGTGGTAGCTTATCTATGAGAAGAGATGCGTGAGCTACATTATTTCATAAACAAAACCATTACAAGATGTTGAAACTATATTTGAACATAAAGTTTAAAATCTTATTAGGAAAAAACCCTAAGATCCAACATCCTAACCCTAGGAGATCAGGTGGAGAAGGGAATATGGGCCTCAAGGAGCCTAGTCTATACGTCAACTTCTTAGGGCTACAACTTTCACATGAACTTTGTTTGGGGTGTTTCTTGGATGATTACAAAGTGAATTCGAGCTCTATGTGCTTAACTATCTTGGAAACCAATGATTTTGAGGCTATGTCAATCATCAAAACAACACAGGAAGTGCCCAAAAAGTGCATTGAAAGTTCAATCCCTTCAAAATTGTTGTAAAACTGGTAAGGTGTGCGACGATTTCTCAGTTGGTGATAGATTTGAGTGGCCACATGTATCCACCTGGATCAATTGTCCCCCTTTATGAACAAATGGTATCCATTGCATCAAGTTCCTCAATTTGATGGGGAAACTTCTTCTAAATTTGGTTCCCAATGAACCACTTTCTGTAATATTCCAGATATAAAAAGTATGCAAAACATAAATAAAATGCTAGAAATGGCAGAGGAACAACAATATAACTAGAAGAACACCACAAGAATACCAAAATGATACCAAAATAACACCAGAAATATAACTTTCATTACTGAGACCAATGTTCACTTGCCTCTTCGAGGGGGAAACCTCCAACAGAGCATATCTCTATTACAATAATATCCAAGAAAAAAGTTCTCATGCCCTCGAATCCTATTTATACTAAATATGTCTATCAAAAGAACCATCTAGAGGAAGATCCTTCTAGAAGCGGAAGCTTCTATTAGGTCTTCTTACATTGGACTCATTCTTCATTATTGCTAGGCCTTATTAATATTGACCTTTATTACATCAGAATATATTATTCTACCTACGTGAGGGGTTAGGTCCCTAACATGTCCTCCCCCTTAAAAACAACCTTGTCCTCAAGGCTTGAGATGTGGAAATTGCTGCATAATGGTAGCCGGTTCCCAAGTGGCATCTACTAGAGTTGTATCTTTCCACTGGACTAACACTTCCTTGATGGTTCGCTGACGTAGACAATGCTCACGCTGGTCCAAAACTGTTTCTGGTTGTAGCCAAATGGAGCCTTCTTCGTCCAACTCGGGAAGGTTGGTTTGAGTTTGGAACTTAGTTTCAATCACCTTCTTTAAGCAAGAAACATGAAAAACAAGATGGAGCTTAGAATGATTGGGAAAAGCTAAATGATAGGCCACCTGTCCCACATGCTTGAGAACGGTATAAGGACCATAAAATTTGGGCGCTAGTTTCTGACAATGGTCAGCCTTGAGGGAATTTTGCTTGTAAGGTTGCAGTCAAAGAAACACCTGATCCCCTTCTGAAAATTGACGTTCAGAGCGACCTTGATCTGCTTGTTTCTTCATGCGATTCTAGGCCATGACCAAAATCTCTTTGAGGGTACGGAGAATAGCCTCTCAAACTGTAAGCATTTGGTCAACCGCATGGAACTTCGAGACACCTGGAAAATATGAGAGAACTGAAGGTGGATTTTTTCCATATACCGCTTCAAAAGGAGTCATGCGGGTAGTTGTATGGTATGAAGTGTTGTACCACCATTTAGCTAGTGGTAACCATTGAGCCCACTGATTTTTCTTTTTCGAGGAAAAACACCTCAAATATGTTTCCAAACACTTGTTGAAAACTTCAGTTTGACCATCAGTCTGAGGATGATAAGTTTTGCTAAGATGCAATTGGGTGCCTTGTATCTTGAACAGTTCTTTCCAAAAATTGCTAGTGAAAGTTGGGTCGCAATTATAAATAATAGAATGCGGCATGCCATGAAGCTTGAAGACCTGATCCATGAAAAGTTGAGTCACAGTGGATGTTGTAAATGGGTGTTGAAGAGAATAGGAATGAGCATACTTTTAAAGACGATCAACTACCACCATGATGACTGATTTATTGCCTGATTTAGGTAAGCCTACAATAAAATCCATAGAGATATCCCTCCAAATAGCAAGTGGAATCGGAAGCGGTTGTAGTGTGCCAGGATATTTGACTGTTTCTCCCTTGTTGCATTGACACACATCACATTCAGCCACAAAATTACGAACATCATGTTTCATACCATCCCAGAAAAAATAATGTTTGACCCTGTCATAGGTTTTGGTAAACCCGGAGTGCCCAGCTGTGGGTGTAGCATGAAGCTCATAAAGTATCGTGGATTTAAGTTTTGACTGTTTACTTAAATACAAGCAACCTTTGTATCGAATCTCATCATGGATCCAAGAGTACCCTCTGGAAACTGGAGAATTGGAATGTAATTGTTGTATCAGATGCGAACTTTTGGGATCGTGTAGCCATTCCCGACGAACAACTTGGAGCCAATCTGGTACAATGAAAGAGAGAGAAAAAGTGACCCTTCATCTTCATATTTTCGGGAAAGTGCATTTGCAACCACATTGTCTTTGTCTTTCTTGTAAATGATCTCATAATCATATCCAAAGATCTTAGTCACCCATTCTTGTTGCTTTGGGGAGGAAATATATTGTTCCACAAAATACTTGAGGCTTTGATGATTTGTCTTAATTTGGAAGCGTTTCCCCAATAGATAAGGGCGCCAAAGATCAACGACATGCATAATAGCCAACATTTCATTTTCATAGATTAATTTTCCCAAATTGTGCTCAGACAATTGTTTGCTGGTAAAGGCTAAAGGGCGACCCTCTTGCATAAGGACAATGCCAATTCCTTTCCCTGAAGCATCACAATACATGACAAAGGTCTTTGTGAAATCAGGAAGGGCCAGAACTGGAGTGGTGCACATGGCCATATTCAAGGTTTGAAAATCCTGAGCAGCTGCTAGAGTCCAAGTGAAAGAAATATTTTTAAGGAGTGCAATGAGAGGTGCCACCATCTTTCCATAATTCTTAACAAACTTGCGATAATAACTTGTTAAGCCCATAAATCCATGAAAGATTTTGAGATTCTTTGGGTGAGTCCAGTCTTGCATAGCTTCAATCTTTTTAGGATCCACCCTGACGCTAGCCTTGCCAACAAGTTGACACAAGTACTCAACTTTCGAGGATCCAAAAGCACATTTAGATTGTTTTAGGAAAATTTGGTGCTGAAAGAGTAGATGAAGAACTCGATCCACATGAGCAAGATGGTATGTCCAAGTTTTGATATAGATGAGGATATCATCAAAGAAAAATAGGACAAAATGACAGACAAAAGTACGGAAGACATCATTCATGAGGATTTGGAAAGTGGAGGGAGCATTACACAAGCCAAAGGACATGACCAAAAACTCATAGTGGCCCTCATGAGTTCTAAAGGAAGTCTTAGAAATGTCTGCCTCTTTCATATGGATCTGGTGGTATCCAGAATGAAGATCAAGTTTAGTAAAGAACTGGGTTCCACTCAATTCATCCAAGAGGTCATCAATGACAAGAATGAAAAACTTGTCTTTAATGGTGAATTTGTTGAGGGCACGAAATTCAATACACATGCGCCAATAACCTTATTTCTTCATGACCATGACCATAGGAGAAGAGTAGGGGATCATACTATGGCGGATAACATCTGCGTTGAGCAGTTCTTGAACCATTTTCTCAATTTATTTTTTTTGGGAAAAGGGGTGACGATAGGGGTGGATATTCGGAGGAAGGCTTCCTGGAACAAGGGGAATGGAATGATCATGAACACCACGGGAAGGAGGGATTCCCTGGGGAGTGGAAAAAACCACTTGATCTTTAGAGAGGATAGATTGGAGGTCATGCAACACAGAGGGTGTCTCAATTGCTTGTATGGCATGGAGGTGGGAAATAACGCCAGAATAACCTTTTTTGAGCAACTTTTCCATACGATGGGAACTAATGATCTCAAGGGAACCAGCGATGATTCATTGGAACTTATATTGCTGGCCCTCCTGGTTAAATTGCATGGTTAAATCCTTAAAATCCATGAGAATGGGACCCAAAGTCCTTATCCATTCGGCACCCAACACAATGTCAAAACTGCCTATGTCGATAAAAAACATATGATATTTCAGGTGGTAGTCACCAATTTGGAGACGTTCGTTTTCACAACGCCCTCCACATTTCATGGACCCGCCATTAGCAATCATGATTTGGAAATTATTGACTGCACAGATATAGAAATTAGTTTCTTGGGCAATGCGGAAATTAATAAAATTATGGGTGCTTCCACTATCTACAAGAATGATGACTTTCCTATGCTTGATGTAACCAATTAGCTTGAGGGTTTGGGGAGCAAAGAAGTCAGTGAGAGCATTTAGAGAAATGACCGGTTCTACTTCGGGAGGGTCTGAGGGAGGGTTTATGTACATGGGTTCAGGTGACAAAGACACAATTTGAGATTCAACATCCTCTTCTGAAATATCCTTCGAGATGGCCATAAAAATCTTTTTTTTCTTACACTTGTTGTTATGAGTGGGAAATCCCTCTATGGACTAGCACTTAGGGTTTTATTATGCATGTAGAAAAGACCTAAAGAATCCTACTTTCTATCATCGTCCAGGACCTAATCCCCATTATTCTTAAGAAAATACGTAGTTAAGAAAATCAAGTGAGCATACCTTATTTCAGGCGTTTCATATCGATCCTTCTTCACGCTTGATCGCTCTTTGACTGCAACTCTCCTCCCAAGGCTGACCTGCATTCACACAAGACAAACAAAGAACTCCACATGCATTTGATCTACAGATTAATGGGTTATATATTCAATCAATATGTATGCAATAAACTATGAAAACCTCATATGGTGGGACAGGAAAAGTAATTCTTTATTATTAACTTCAACAAATCAACTTACAATGATGAAGCTGGCCACTGCTCCGTGAACCTGGTCCTGGGCTCCTCTTCAACTATCCTCCAACTTCTTTGCTTTATATTTCTCTTTGCACAAGGATGGCTAAAGGGTTGGGACAAAGGGAATGCACAATCGGGTATAGTTTCTTTACTATGATTCTCCTCCTCCAAATGGGACCCCTAACCCTTCTTTTATAGGCTAGAGGAAGCTAGGTATTTGGTCGAACCCTTGGCCATGCATGGCCGAAAGGTTTAGTTAACTCACCCAAATTTGTGTGTTCCATCATCAACTTTCCTTTTTTCGTGCTTTTGTAGGTACACGTGGGCTGTCTTGGGTCAGCTAGCATGTACACACGTGCAATAATGGAGCAGGGCCTGTGGGCCTTTATAAAAGGTGTTTTTAAGAAGAGTTGTTCAACAGTGTTTTGACAAAGAAGGAATCTGAGATGGCTTGATGCCAGGTAAGCATGTTTGGTGCAAATTAGGGTTATAACAAATGCCCCCTAATGTGTGAGGTCAGAAGAGCATATGATGGCCGAAATATATTAACAATCTTCACCAATGTGCCGAACAAGTGAGCCCAGGGACCAAAAATCAGGAGGTGTCGTCTGTAAAAATAACAATTGTCTCACCGAGGTGGGCATACCCATGCTCGGGATAAAATAAAATCATCGATACCAATCAAATACACTATAGATCCATGTCATATAACTATATAAAGTGTAGCCGCGAACAATACACAGTGGAGCAACTTCTCGAAATAAAAAAGATATGCGTGTAGAGTATCCATCTTCTTAGAAGCTGCTAAGGCCTGATGGTTGGAGATGAGGTCTTCAGAGCTCGAGAAACAACTTCAAAATCTTCAAAACTTAGGTAGGAGTGTAATATGAGTGTACGAATTCACTACCCAGAGGTCTTTGACAACTCATCGGTCATGGACTAGAGAATCTTGATGATCAGACTGAAGGCTTCATTGATTTCGAACAAAGACTTCATTGGACGTTCAGGATGGTCGGGCATGAGGGCAAGAGACAAACTATAGATGGGCTAACTCAGGCTTGGTAAAAACTTCCCTTGGACAACAACACGACAAATGAAGAGACTCAGGTAGCATGGCATTAACATAAGTTTACGAGGTAGGAGGAAACACAAAATCTCCATATGTTTGGAAGAATAACCAAACGGAGGAGGACACAACTCTATGTAGAGAGAACAACTTCCTAAGGTCGTATTAAATCCCATAGTTTGACGAACAAATAGACAGATGTGATTTATCCAAGGGAGACTCATTATGCTGCCAATAAATAAAATACTTTTCCCTTCCTCTTTTTTGGGGTATATTTTTTTTTTTTGTCTTTTTCAATAATTTTGGGAAAAAAAGAATGTTACATTACAAATGAGGAACGAGTGTTGCAAACATACAAGTTCAAGGCACAGGGACAAGACTGATGTTCAAAGTATGGACACTCGGAAAAAAATCCTCCAAGGGCCAAAGGTGTCAAGATGCAGAGGCAAAGTGCTACAGGGATTGCGTATAAGGCATGCTTTAGATGGTTCAGTTGAGAGCAACATGGAGCCGGCATTAGGCCAAAGACGCGGGTATGCAAATGCAATTAATAAAACACATAATGGTAACATCCTTCAATGTGAGTTTAACGAGCCCAGAGAAGGTAAGCTCATCAGTTTTTCATATTTAGAGAGTTTGAAAAACATTAAAGGAGACTCCACTAGGGTACCTTTTTCGAAGGTAGTCTAGTTGGTTCGAAAAAGGGGTAAAATAGCACCGACAAGACATCTATTCAAAACCATTTTAACGAGTGTGATAAAGACAAGATCACTCGGCCATTTTTTCATTTTTAAGGAGTCTGAAAAAAGCTTAACTATGGACTCCGTCAGGAATGTTCTTCTAGAACATTTTGACGAGTGTGAAAGAATAAGGTCACTCGACGATCTTTTCAATTTTAGAGAGTCTGAAAATAGCTTAACTATGGACTCCGTGGGGGTTCCTTTTTCGTAAATTTAGTCCCTCAAGCCCGAAAAAGGGTTAAAATGATACCTGAGAGTACTTTTCTAGAGAACGAAAGTTCCTTAGAGTATACCTTTGTTCATATAGTTGACCGTCGAGACCAAAAAAGGGGTAAACTACTATCGGACAGACGTGACTTCAAATTTCAGTTTAACAAGCGTGAAAGGCCACAAGATCACTCGGCAATATTTTCTTGTTTAGAGGGTCTGAAAAGGGCTTAAAAGAAGACCCGTTATATCTTTTGGGAGTCTCGAGGGTGAGTTCAAGAGTGAAAATGAATCATGTAAATGAGGCTCAAACTCGTAATTAGGAAAAACAACAAGGAATCCCAAGCCTACAGTGATTAGAGACAGCATGGACACCATGATGCAACCAGGATCTACCTAGGGCATCCATGTTCCGGTAAGCTCTACCACCAACTCGCGACACTTCTAAAGCAGCAATGATGGTTCCATGTCGCAACCTGATGGGATCGATCCTATGGCAAAGGGATAAAGACAACGAGATACAAAAGTGTTGGCAGCCATTTTCATTCTTATCTTTTCCTTACAAGCTGCCTACACAAGGGTTTTTGAACCCGCATTATTCATCGCAATTTTTTAAAATAAAACGACATTATTATCTTTCGCTTTCGCATACCTGCTTTTCGTTTTCATTTTCACGACTGCAAGCGTGAAAACCTAGAGTCGGAAGTCATGTTGATTGCATTAAAATGATCTTTTGGATTATTATAAATATTTTTGTTTATGTGGTCATAACTCTTTTACCTCCAACTCACTACTGGTCACACATTTATCAAAACACCAAACCTCCACTCACTTTGCATTTGACCATTGTTAATATGGTTTCGATTTAGCAATGGTTATATGATATTTTGGTGTCTTTGATCAAATCTTTGGTGCAATGGTTTTATTGAACACATTGATTTTGGGGTCGAATCGTTGGTGCAATGTTCGACATATTGGTTTCTTTTAAATCATACAAATGCTATTGTTTATTTAACATTCGGATTGAGTTTTTGGATATGTATATCATGGTTTTCAATGGTTATGATTTTTATGTTCCGAGGTGTCATTCCCAAGTCTATCCAGAAATGATTTGTTTGCATGTCCTCGAACTCCACCACTGTACCCACACGCATAGCATTAACGCTCTGCCCTTGCACTTCGAGTTGCCTTTGCATTATGTTGGGGAAGCTTCGGGAAAATGGTTATGTGTCTACCCTGTCAAACCCTCTCGCCGATTACCCTATTGATCTTGTGCTATTAGCTATGGCTCCTGTAGTACGAATCGAACCCAATGGTGTCCAAACTTTGTTGTTATTTGATAATGCCAGAGAAGACTTCTTAGGCTAACCCCGTAATTGCCTCCCAGAGACACATTTTTTCTTGAGCGATTCTGGGCAAACGGTTTTGAATTAGATCAAACCCTTGAAAACCTAGAACTGAAATAAGCCCCTTTACCTTCATCGCAGGTGGTTTCCCCAGAAATTTGATCATTACATAGATATAGCTCGTCCTTTAGAGGTAAAATCTCATAATTTCTCTGTGGCTGAAAGGTGTGTTTTGATCTGGTTGCATGTGTGAAACATTTGTGGCTTCTCCAGGCCTGTGCCTCAAAACCCCTTTCACCCGTCTAGCCTTGTGCCTCAGCCTTCTGTGAACCCTTGATTAATCCAAATATTTTCGAGCAGTATGTCAGCAAGTTATAAGACCACGGGCTCTGTTGTCTTTAAAAGTGTAGAAGCGACCACTGCCATTGTCAATTCAAAAATAGCTTGCTCAAAATGAATCCCTGAAACCAAGGTATAGTATTTCAAGAATGATTTCAAAATGATTTTGTTTGCTTTGAATTAATATAAAGGATTTGTTTGATAAATCACATATATTTCTGTTATGATTCAATTGATTCAATACAATTTTGTTTGTAAATAATAACTAGCTACAGATTCTGTAGCTAGTCATAAAATTTGAATTTTTGTTGATTTTACAACTGAACACAATCTGAACAGCATGTATTTTTGTGTATGTACAGGTGCACATGAATTTCAAAGGAATATGGATCGACTGTGTCATAGTTGGACATGCTTTTTCTTTACATACTTTTGGATTCGGCTGTTAGTTTTAGATAGGAACAACAATCTGGGAGATTGTATTCCCATAATTTTTTGTAACAGTTTTGATAATTCCCACAAGGAATGTTTTCATCCTGTGGTCTTTATATATCTATTATTTTTGTAAAGAAACCATCACTGTTGGGAGAAAAGAGACTATGGACTGATGATTATATAGACTCGAATGAAAGTGGATTTTTTGTACAGCTTTAGCTTCAATTTATCTTGCTTTTGTTCAAGTTCTTGTGCATTTCAATTTGTAATCAAATTATTGACTACTTTAGATATCAAGATTTGTCACAGGTTGATGTGATATGATTTAAGTATTGTCCATATTTGATGTCTCTTATTTTACTTACAACAATTACCCTATTTTAATTTAATGAACAGAAGGTTAATCTTCTTTGTTGAATGAGCAGTTATATACAAACCTTTGTAGTGGGATTTATCTCAATGTAATCGTTTGTAAATTATAAAATTGATGTTGCTACATCCTTTATCTGTTATGTCCTTAGTATTTAGAAGCGTTGTTGCTTCGTGTTTACGCGAAGTATTGGAAAATCTGGTGTGGGTTGGCTTCATCGAACAGTGAACGTAGATGCTTATGTACAGGACAAGTAGGAGGCGATAATTTCAGGTCAGTTTGTTATTTATTTCAATAGTTTAATTTATATAAGGATTCACTGTATTTTAGATACATAGTACAGATTACTATTCTTATTGCTTAGTTAGATAGCTGTCAATTCACTTCCTGTTTATAAAAGTTATAAAAAATCAAAAAGAATATTGAACAATAGCTTTGTTGTCAATTCATACATGATTTTCGCAGGTTTCGATTAAAAATTTGCAATTTGTGAATATTTTATATGTAATAGAAATATAAATATATCTAGGCACTGTATATTCAATAAGTAGAATTACTATTCTATTAATTAGCGAACTGTGAATATATATTAGACTTGTATATAGTTTGCAACAGTTGTTTTTCACTTAGATTAGTTTCTTTAGCTTAATTTTTCTTCCGTTTTCATAGGACTTAGATCGGCCAACAGAGCCGCTAAACCCATCAAGGTGAATCAATCCAAACGGCTTGGGTTAAGTAGACAACCCCGGACGGGATTCACTTTTCCAGTTGACGAGCAGTCAATTTCTCCCATCAACAAAAAGTCAGGGTGGAAACCTAACCTACATGCTCAAGTTGATCATCTGAGATTTTTCCACGAACCGTCAAAAGTTACCCAAAACTCCAAAAAATATGTCCTGATACCCAATCATACCCTTTCAATGCAACTCCTGAATCACTCTAAATGATTTTTGGTTTAAAGAAAATGATAAGGGGGTCCAAAAAAGTGACAAAAAGAGGCTAAAAAGTCTATAAATAGAAGTTGGCAACTCATTATCACCATTTCTGATTTGGAAATTGACTCTGGAGCAAAAACCCCCTTTGATAAAAGTGGTGATTCTGGGAGCTACAGTGGATGAAACGACCATCTGTCTAGACCAAGTAATAACTCTCTCCTCTTGCAATTTAAATCTTTATTTATGATTTGGGTTTCAAGTTTTGGGAGAGCATCAACCTTCAAAAGGTCAGCCCTAGGTCCACACGGGTTGTCCTATGACAGGCCGTGTGTACATTCGGGCAGAGCAAAAACTACACGCGTGTACACACAACTGTCATCATTACAGCCCGCATGGACCCCCTTATTGAATGAAAAAAATTTTAAAATTTTAAAAACAAGGGTTAACCCTCCTGAACTTGGTGTTTTGCAGGATGTATGTTCACTGGAGGGAAAGAGAGCATGAGGACGTTTATGAGTTGGTCTGGGAAGACCCCAATGTTGTGGCTGCCTTAATGCAATGTGGGCTGCTCAAGTTCTTCTTATGTCCTTTTATGCGGGCACAACCTAGGCTACTGAATGCCTTGGTTGATTATTTTCATCCTGATGCAGAGGCCTTTATGTTAGAGGGGAAGTCATTGGTGCCCACAACATAGAACATATATTTTTTTGACTGGCCTCTCCAGGAGAGGGGAACCAGTCAACTTCCGGACATTTCCTTCGGGGCCTCATAACATATCGGAATTGATAGGACTTTATTGTGAGGCTGGTACAGACTGATTGAGCTCACAGGTGCCTATAAGCAATATTAATGACTTATTGTTGCAGGCGATTGTGTTGCTTATTGGGCAGATGACTAGTTCTGCGGATCTACATCAGGCATCCTGTGCACAGATGAACTGTGCAGTCCAATGCTTAAATGCACAAATATTTGACTGGAGCACTACACTGCTAGATTGTATGAAGAGGCAGTTGACAGATTGTCGGTCGCGGATGCAGAGGAACTTCAGGTTCGGGATGATTCTATGCTCTTTCTTCTTTGAAAGAGTTTCAAGCTTCAGTCCTCGAGTGGTGGTACGAGGACATCGGGCCTCTCTTCCTACAATTTGTAGATGGGCAGTGTTACTGCCACGACAGGGTGGTGGAAGGACCAATGAGTCCTTTGACGATGATTTCTTCGCTTGGTTGTCGTGATAGATCCCAATCATAGAGGATTACCCTTATGTTGGGATTGATTTCTCGAGATATCCTGAGATACCAGTACCTCCTGGTGAGGAGCGAGGAGAGACAGGTAAGTTTACATCATTGTTTTGTTGTTGTTTTTTTTTTGTGAAACATATGTAATTTTTATGTTTTTTTTATTTTTTTATATATCATTTTTTTATACCAGAGTATTTGACGGATATTTTTCTGTTGTGTGCAGATGTGGGACCAGTGCGACCAGCGGACTATGCGAGGAACAAGCGTCATCTTTGGCCAGGGGCTTCACCTATCGCCGCAGGGGGACCAACAACAATAGGAGAGATTTCAGTCGTGGAGGCTGAGAGGGTGTTGAGACAATTCAAGCGAAACTTTACCTCACTCACCCTCACAGTCGTTATGGCAGAGATTGAGGATCTGCCACCATCTATGCAGCCTCATGTAGTGGGGGCACCATGGACATGGGTCCGATTGTTTCAGCATTTGGAAAACGTTGTTGATCAGTACAATAGGGCCCATAGGCCTTGACCTTAGTTATACTTTTCATGTGCCAAGAGCACTACTTGTATATATTTTTTGAGGGAATAATCCCCATGACTCATTATTGGTCATACTTTTGAGGCACTTGCATCCACCTATGTACTCCGGTGACTATGATATTATATATGGATTTTTATGTATTTTTGTGTCTTATGGATCATTTTTTATTTTAAAAATGTATTTACATGTTTATGTGTGTATCCTTTCATATGTGTGTGAGATGTCAATCTAAAATTTGATTAGCTAGAGTATCTGTAATTTGGTTTAATCTCCTAGGAACATGAAAATATGTAATATAATCAAAGCTTCGTTCTAAGAGACGTACCCCAAGGAATCGTCGATGTAAAGTCAGATCATGAACACGATAAACTCTATTTAACTGTGACACAACCAGCTGAGCATCTAAATAGAACCGAAGATGAGAGATACCAAATAACGGGGTGTCACGAAGCAACTCAATAACTGCACTGTACTCGGCAACATTGTTTGTGGTGTCACCTAAGCATATACCTCCGGAAGATAATAACTGGCCTCGAGGTGTAAAAATTACCCAAGCTGCGGAGGCAAGCCTCCAAGTGTGTCGGCTAGCACCGTCTGTGTACCCAATGAACACCTCGGATTCACTTGACATCTGCCACAGTGCCGAAAGATAACATAAAAAACGACACGTCCATAATACTAAAAGAAACTAGAAAGTGTATAAAATTCGACACCAAATTAGTGTATAAAATTCTAAATTATTTGATATATTAGTTCAATCATCAATCTCTAAGGAGGAAATACATGTTCTTAATCATTAAACCCACTCAAACTAGTTTAAAACTATTTTCTTATTACATATAATTTAAAACTATCTTCTCATTAACTATTAAAAACTCTATTTTTAATAATTAAATCTTGTTTACATACACTAATTATGGGCATTCACCTATTGGAAATGGGTGGATTTAATGGGATTTTAATCATAGATAGGTATTTAATGGACATGATTTCACATCCTCTGAATATTCTTAGTTGTCACACTAAATGAAAGGCTTAGATTTGAAGCATTAACTTCCTTGCATAACAAAATATGTGTGTTCATCATTAAAAGAGGTGATTAACGTGATTAACATAATAATAATGAATTATTTTAGGTTTTGGTTTTTATTGAGTTTAATGAACTTAACTTTTTTACTTCCTTTAGGTTTTCTTACTGAGGGGTGTGGAGTTTTATGGATGAGCAGAGCGCTTCACCTTATTTACCAACTATAAGCTTAATGGAATGGGTGGAGTTGTATGGGTGAGTGGGGTGCTTCACCTTATTTACCAACATTTACTGGAGTGCATGGAGCGCCTCCTTACCATCTATTATGACTCCCTCAATGTGTTATGCCCAAGAGTTTTTAATCGAGTGATTCAGTTACTAGTTGTGTGTGGAGTGCCTCCTTACCAACTATTTCAAATCTCACAACATGAAGTACCTCCTTACCAGGTATTACTCCTGCAATGTGGACTATAGTATTTTAGTGATTTTGGGGTGTGTGGCCTGCATTTAATTTTTAGCACAATATTTTAATGTTCGTTGGGTGCATTGAGTATGTTTAGTTTTTTTTCCATTGTATTTTTACTATTAGTGGAATGTGTTTTGGTTTTCTCCATCTCTTTTTCATTGTGCACCCGATCAATTCCATTAGGTGATGGAATTATGTACATCTCTGGATTCCATTAGGTGATGGAATTATGTACATCTCTGATGGTGGAATTATATACATCTTCGGTCACGCAAAAATAATTTTGGCAATCCTTCGATTGCAGTAGAATTTCATATATACACGCACAAATAGTTTTCAGCCCTTCGATTGCAGTGAAATTCCATCTATACAACTAGCCTGCCTTTGGAAATTTTGGACATTTATATCCCTCTTTGCGACCATCATAGAGTTCGGTTTAAGACGCGTATTATTCCTTGGTCGCACTTTCTCATAGGAGGGTGGGATTTCTATATGACATGGATTCACACCCTATCTCCCATCCCCATATTTTTAATAAGTAATTTTGATCTCTAAAAATATAGAATTAAATAAATGTTAATAATATTGAATTAAATTAGTTTTGATTTTATGTAATATATTTTAAATAATAAAGAATTGTATAAATATTTAATTATTTATAAACCAACAAAACCACATTAATCAAAGCGATTAATATAGGTTGACACAATATTCATACCATTTTCGACTCTTAATGAGGCCTATCGGTGTATATCAACCACTAATGTGGTTGTGCTAGTATCATTATACAATGAATATTGTAAACTTTTTCATTAGACCACAAAATGTATGTCTCGAACTTTCAAGTGCCATGAACACATTGAAGGACTAATCCAAATTTGTGGTCTGGTCTTTAACAAACGACGGATTCAAAAGTTTTATTTGATCATCAACATTTTTTTTTTTACTTTTGAACTTATTTTCCAATGTATTAAATGTTAATAATTGCATTTGTTGCATCCATCGTGTGTTGCCTTTCTAGAGTTTTAAGTGCATAGCCAGTTTTATCTCAGTTATGATTTCTTTCTTTTCAGGTTAGCTAATGTTACTACAAATTTCCATCAGGTAGGGTAAGGTTGCAGAGAAGGTGTTGAGCCATTGCAGACTATATGAATTAATGACAATTACTTCATATTCTAGATAATTTGAGTTCAAAATTGAGATGCACATCCCTMTTTCTGGGAAGGATGGGATGGCAAAGGARAGTGCTTTCTCTCCAATATGTGCACTGCRCGGTAAGTCYYGAGAGTTCAGTCACAGATTTTATGGCRTGCAATATTTACAATTGCGYTGYGCAGRGTTATCTRTGCRTTGTAGATCYGAGATCTGGTATCAGAGCWGGTTGATTAGAACAAATTTTATCAAAGTAAGTTTCAAGAGAAACRACTCTTTTGTAAGGTGAAATATGGMTTCTACTTCAAATTTGCAACCTCCCACTTTCACAGGAAAAAATTATGAATTATGGCCCATGACCATGAAGGCGTTGTGMTGAGGTMAAGATKTATGGGAGATAGTCAAGAATGGCTATGTGGAACCARCAGATCAGGCAGCGTACARTTCCCTCACACAAGCTGAGAAGGATGCTTTAAAATATCAAAGGAAGAAGGATAGAAAGACGATGTTTTACATACATCAAGCCATGCATGAAAGCATACTCCCAAGAGTTGCATCAWCAAAGAAAGCCAAGGAAGCATGAGACATACTACAAACATCTTATCAAGGTATGGACAAAGTCAAGACTTCAAAACTACAAATTCTTAGAAGAGATTTTGAAACTCTGTCAATGAAAGATGTACAAATTCAATAGATTCCTTTTATACCAATGTTATTGGCCTAATAAATCAGATTAAATCTCATGGAGAAACCATAGAGGATAGAAAAGTTGTTGAGAAGGTACTTAGGATTCTTCCTCCTAAATTTCATACCCTTGTTGTGACCCTGGAAGAGAGCAAAGACCTGAGTCAGTTTAGTCTAGATGAACTGCAAGCTTCCCTCTTCAATCATGAACACAAATTGAATAGGTCAAATATGTCATTAGAGAATTAATTTTCTGCTCAACCATCTATAAGTCATGGAAGAGGAAGGGGGAGAGCTAACTCTAGAGGTAGAGGAAGAAGTTATGTCAAAGGTGGATGCAGTAGCAGTCTTGGAAACACAAGTGGAAGAGGTCAAATCCCAAATACCAGTTAGCCAAGTTGTTAGAGAACTGAGAAATCAAAGATTCAGTGCCATTACTGTAAAAAGTATGGACATTATGCATATGAGTGCATAAAGAGACAGTATAATAAGAACAAGAAAGGTCAAGATCAGTCACACGATGCAAATAGTCCCTCCATTCCTATTTTTATGGTGTGCACTGAAACAATGCCTATAGTATCACCAGTTGAATGCAATTTTTCTCAAGAAAGTCCCTATGGCATATGGTATCTAGATTCAGGCTGCAGTAACCACATGACAAGAAACATAGAATTGTTTTCTAGTTTGGATAATCCAATCCAAAATAAAGTTACACCTGGAATAGATATCCAAGTCATTGTTTTAGGAAAAGGCAGTATAAACATTTTAACAAAGCAAGGAGACCAAAAAGTTATACTTGATGTATATTATGTTTCTGGTCTGAAGCATAATTTGATGAGTACGGGATAGTTGTTACAGAAAGGATACATATTCTACATGGAAGATAGTCATTGTTTGATTATGGACAGATATCCAAGTAATTAGCTCATTGCAAGAATTCAGATGATAAGTAACATAATGTTCCCATTGACATTAAATCCATCCAAAAAGAGAAATACATCGCAAGTCGTTGTTAAAGCAAAAGATGTGCAGTTAGACACTAGATTTACAGCAGAAAGTGCGCACAGTTCCAATGAAGAAAATAGTGCACGTAGTATAAAGAAAGGAGAAAGTGGTGCAAAGATGCAGGCAACATTCCAATCTGAAGCACAAGATGATTCCTAGCTTTGGCATTTCATATTTGGACATTTGAACTTTCGAGGTCTGAAGCTGCTACACACAAAGGATATGGTAAAAGGTTTGCCATTGATTGAAAAACTAGAAAGAATATGTGAAGGTTGCATCTTTGGAAAACAGCATAGAGAATCATTTTCAGTTGGCAAGTCATACAAAGAAAAATCTCCACTGGAAATAATACATTCAAATATTTGTGGACTAATGCAAACACCATCCATAGGAGGCAATACTTATTTTCTGACATTTATTGATGATTTCTCAAGAAAGACATGGATTTATTTCCTAAAACATAAATCTGATGCACTGGGTTGTTTTCGGTAGTTTAAATCACTTGTGGAGAAGCAGAGCAGTTATTACATCAAGGTTCTAAGAACTGACATAGGAGGATAATATATGTCAAGAGAATTTCATAACTTTTGTAAAGTTCATGGCATCTACAAGAAATTCACTATGCAATATACACCACAGAAGAATGGTGTCGCATAGAGGAAAATCAAACCATTATGGAAATGACGCGCAATATGTTGGCAGCCAAACATTTGTCAAATGAGTATTGCATTGAGGTAGTAGCAACTTCAGTATATATCATGAACAAATTTCCAACAAAGAGTGTGAAGAATAGAGTTCCTCAAGAAACCTAGACATGAATGAAGCATAATGTGGTGCACTTAAAAGTTTTTGGTTGTGTCACATATGCACATGTTCAAGATGAGCTGAGAAAGAAGCTGGACAAAAAAGGACAAAAATGTATATTTGTTGGGTATTTTGAAGATACAAAAGGATACAAGTTGTATGATCCTATTGCAAGAAAAATCATAATCAGTCGTGATGCTTAGTTCATGGAGAATGAAGCATGGGATGGGAGTGTAGAAAATACATTCAGGATCATTGATGCTATTGAGCATGATGACACAAAATATGAAGTGGTTCAAACACCATGTACAATTAAGTGTATAGTTCCTTCTACAACTGTGACACAAAGCGCAACACAAACTACTCCAGTGAGATCAGCAGGTGTGCAGTCTACACCTAGAGTGTAGCAAACTCTGACAAGCAGTCCAAGTAGTTCTACATCTCTAGATCCAACATTAGCAAGTTTGTTACCAAGAAAGACAAGAAGTTTGCACGACATCTATAATGAGGACACATCAAATTCATTTTCAGTTTTTTCTCTATTTTCTCAAATAGATGATCCATTAACTTTTGAAGAAGCTGTCAAAGATGATGTAACGGCTCAATCCATGGATGAAGAAATCATATGCATATAGAATAATCAGACGTGGAATTTAATAGATGTACCTGAAGAAAAGGATGTGATAAGTGTGAAGTGGATTTATAAAACCAAGCAAGATGTAGATGGAAATGTGTAGAAGCACAAAGCAAGGCTAGCTGCAAGAGGTTTTAGACAACAACCTGGAATTGATTTCAATGAAACATTTGCACCAGTTGCGCATATGGACATAGTCAGAACTGTGTTAGCCATTGTTGCGCAAAACAAATGGTACGTTTATCAAATGGATGTAAAGTCAGCAGTTTTTAATGGACATTTAGAAGAAGAAGTATATGTGGAACAACCACAAGGATATGAGATTCCAGGACATGAAAACAAAGTGTACATGTTGAAGAAAGCATTGTATGGGTTAAAACAAGATCCCAGAGCTTGGTGCATTTGCATAGATTCCTACCTCATTTAGAATGGATTTCAAAGAAGTGGATGTCAGCCAACACTGTACATCAAAGCAAATCAACAAGGTAACATGTTAACTTTTGCTTATATGTAGATGATTTAATTTTTACAGGTGATTTTGGAATTTGAAATGATTGATTTAGGGCTTATGAGATATTTTCTAGGTATTGAAGTTCACCAGTCCAAAGCTGGTATATTTATTTCACAATCTAAGTATGAGCATGAAATCTTGAAAAGTTTCAATATGATAAATTTCAAAGCAGCCCCAACACCTGTCATAATAGGATTGAAGTTAAGCAAGGAAGATGAAGGGTCTAAGGTGGATCCCACATTGTTTAAAATATTGGTAGGCATTCTTATGTATCTTACAACAACAAGGCCTGATATTATGTATGGAGTGAGCCTGATTTCAAGGCTCATGGAAACTCCAAAAGAATCACATTGGAAGGCAAGAAAAATAATTCTGAGATATGTGAATGGAACAAAAGAATTTGGCATTTTGTATTCTACTTCAAAAGATTTCAGACTGATTGGATACACTCATAGTGATTGTGGAGGAAACATAAATGACAGGAAAAGTACCTTTGGGTACACATTTCATTTTGGAACATATATAGTATCATGGGCATCAAGGAAACAACCCATAGTGACTCTTTCTTCAGCAGAAGCAGAGTACGTCGCAACTACAAGCACATCTTGCCAAGTAGTTTGGATGAGAAGAACGTCAAAATATTTGTTGCAGGAACAACAAAAAACAACGACAGTATTTTGTGACAACAATTCAACCATCATGTTATCAAAGAATCATGTGTTTCACAAGAAAACCAAGCACATTGATACAAGGTATCATTTTATCAGAGAGTTAGTGAATAATAAAGAGATATGTTTAGAGTTTTGCAGGTCAAAAGAACAAGTCGCTGATATTTTCACAAAGGCTTTAGCAAGAGATGCATTTCAGCATCTGCGTAGTTTTCTAGGAGTCGGCGCAGTCATGGATGTTTGAAAATATATGTTAATTCAAATTTTTGATGTAAATTTTTATGCTTTATAATCCCACCTACTTATAATTAAGTGGGAGTGTTGGAAATAGTAATTACAAGTCGGTGAGCTTTACATCCCTGTCGATTTTTCAGTCAGTCGTCAATCTGCAAATACAAATTTGCAAGTTTACTCAAACTCAGTTTTGTCAGTCGGCAAGCAGGGGTCTTATTTAATGAAGTCGAAATTAATCTTTCTCGAGTCCAGTTAAGTAGATAAGAGTCAGTTGTATTTATTGTTGTCTTTAATGTTGAGTTGGTTTTACTTCTACAGGAAGTCTCAGTTTTGTCTTTATAAGTCTGAGTCTGTAAGAAGTCGATATACAGAAGTAGCAGCAGTAGCTGAAGGTAGTCGAAGAAGTCTGAGAGCTCCAGCTTTGTGTGTGTGTTTTGTAAGTTGCATAAATAGTTCAGAAGTTGTTGGAGCCGAAGCTTGACATAGTATTGTATTATGTACTAGCGCACAACGCCGAAGTTTTATTATATATCAAGTATTTTGTGTGTTGACAAATCCATGTGTATTTCTGAACTTCTGTTGTGTTTATGAGTTTGTGTGTTAAATATTAGCATAGTATTAAGAAATCGTTTCATTAAGTGTTTTATAATAGCGCTCAGTAAATTGTGCAGTGTTTGCACTACGCAGTAAGTCTTGAGAGTTCAATCACAAGTTTTGTGGTGCACAATATTTACAATTGCACTGCGCAAAGTTGTCTGCGCGTTGTAGATCCGAGACAATAGAGCGTTGTACTGGGGATTTCTAGTTCCAGTACATGAACACTTATTGACCACCCAATTGACATGAGCGTCCCATATTAGACATGAAACATGTTGCGACAAGGGCATACCTACATTATGAACAATTTTCAGATCCACCGCAACATTTAACCCACACAAATTGAATGCTTAGAAGAAAAAAGGAGAGGAAACTTAGATTGATTGAAGGCATGGCATGTATCATGCCCTGCACTCAAAAATCTCAACTTCTCAACAGTACGAAAAAACAACAACCCCATGACTATGAAATGACGGTAACATTCTCCTATACAAATATGAGCTACTATAAACAAAATAACTTATGTCGTTTGGATATAGAAACTTGAATGTGAACACAAATAATAGAACAAATAGATGATTATTTTAGAACTGAAGAGCGTCTCTCGATTCTAAACAAATTACCTGGTATGCGGCGTTTCTGATATTGATTGAATTGGATCATTTAATTCAATGAAACATTTTTGTTATGGATTTGAGAACATTCAGATCATATCTGAAAATTACTGTTTACAAGATATAAGCAAACACTAGGATTAACACAAAACTTGGAAGTAAAACAACCTATTCAATCGTTAATCTGTAGATTAGATCGGGTAAAAATGGGTTCCTCGAATTAAAATCGGAATAATAAATGCATGGTTACGATTACATGAAGATTAACTTAAAATCATGTCATCCATCTTAGTTGATTGAATAAATACGGAAAAATTAAGGACCATACAGTGAGCAAATCTGTCTGGTGGTGCATCTTGTTCATTGGATACAGTGCTGGAATTTGATGGGCTACAACCCGTATTTGGTCCTGCAACCTGTATTTGACACGTTTTTGTAAAATCCACACGTCATCACTGACTTGCATTGAAATGATCCACCTATCAAATTGACGTGTAACTCTGTCGATTACCCGTCAAAAATTTTAATGGGTATGTGGACTATAGGGTTACCGACATATAATATAGGGTTATCTGCTTGGGTTATATGCAACATGCATGAAGATAGTTTTATAGAAGTACATGACAATAAATGAGTCCATGATGTCGCTTCACCAGAAGATAGATAAACAAATGCCAGATCGTGTTGAATCTCAATGGGCCATAATCCTATTCAGTGTTATCGGTTGCTCATATCCGGTGTTAGCTGAGGGAATTTCAAGGCATTGGGCACGTGGTAACTAATCGGTGGTGGCTGAGGGAAGTTCAAGGCACCGGGCACATGGCATTATTATTGATGAGACATGCACATTATAGTTGATGACACCCATACAAGGTTAGATGAAGGATGAATGAACATTGAAGGAACGTACAAGTGACGATTCATTCTCAAATTTCAATTGTGCCTGGATCTTCTCCATTCCAACATTCAACTTTGCTTTGTTACTACTTCGCTCCAGAATGGAACTATGCTCTACTTTGTTGTGCTACCCTACAATTCATGTTTCTTTTCTTTTAGGCTTTAAATTTTACATTTGAGATGAACCATCCTAGGGACACTATATATTCCACTTGGCTCGAACTGTTATATTAATATTTCTTGACCCGGGCATGCAAATATTGGGATGAGAGTTTTAAATGCCCTTGAGCCTCTCTTCCTTGTTGGTGCTTCTGTTGTGGGTTTAGTGGGATTTGCAAATAAACAAAGGATATGTAGCAAAGGCACTGGCAAAGGAAAGCAAGTCTGCTACAGTTCATTCCCAAATTTCAATTACAGAGCCTTTTCTCTTGGTATTCTCTGCCTCCAATTTTTCTATGCTATTGTTGTTATGCTACTACTTTCGTGAAGCAAAGGCAAGTGAGTTTTTTTTCCTCTTGTATTTCAAATTATCACAAATTATCACTGCCATTTTCAGCTCAAAATTTGTTATGGAATTTAAATTGTTTGATATTTTTCCCAAATATATAAATATATAATTGCATTTAGAGCTTACATATTCTTGAATTTAAAATTTATTATATATATAAAATAGAGTTCTGGAATTTATGTTATTTGATATTTTTTAGAAATATATAATTTTGGTTTGATATTTTCCAAATAGACTGGTGAAATACTTACTTACCTTTTTAAATTGGTGACACAAAATCATCCAAATACACTGATAAAATACTTAAATAGATTTATGTTCTGGAATTTATGTTATTTGATATTTTTTAGAAATATATAATTTTGGTTTGATATTTTCCAAATAGACTGGTGAAATACTTACTTACCTTTTTAAATTGGTGACACAAAATCATCCAAATACACTGATAAAATACTTACTTAAATAGATTTATAAATTGACTTTTGAAATTTTGGTATGTGAGTTTGGTGACACAAAATCATCCAAATACATTGGTCAAATACTTACTTAAACAAATTTATGGATTGACTTTTAAAATTCTAGTATGTGAGTTCAAAGGACTATGCTATGTCTACATCCAATTTACATACAGTTCAAATTTTGAAAACTTTAATATTTAAATTTATATGTCAAAAATTTAATAAATAAATAGTGGAATTAGCATTTCTTAACTGGTTCAACAATAAAATGGTGATAACTAACTAAATAAAATTTAAAATAATTATAAATATTATAAAAATATAAATATTATATACATTAAATTTATATGTCAAAACTTTAATATGTGGATAGTGGGATTCACATTCCTCAATTGTTCAACAATAATGGTGATAATTAATTGAATTAACTTTATATATATATATATATATATATATATATATATATATATATATATATATATATTTAGTTTATAAAAAAAATTAACATTAAATATTTATTTTATATGATATATTTATAAATTAGTTTATTTATTTATTTTTTTATATAAATTTAAATTAAATAATCTATATTATATAATATAAATATGAAATAAGTCCGCATAGGTGTAGACGGATTGGCAAGTCCCGTGTAAATGGAAAGAATTTTGTAAAATGAAGTCTTATGTTCGATTCTCACCCGGATTTACTCGTGGTAACCGAGAACCGCAAGTTGCCGATTCCCCCAGTAAAAATATATATATATGAAATAAATATTCAAGATATAAATCTTCATCAATCTCTTATATTTTGATCCATAAAAAATCTCTTATATTTTGATCCATAAAGAGAGTACTTTCTTTTTTATATTATTGTTTTAATATAAAATAAATATTTTATACAATATATTTATAAATTAAAATTCTTAAAATTTTAAAATATAATAAAATTTATCTAAATTTAAATTAAATATTTTATATTGATGATGATGATGATTAACTTTCACTAAAACTAAATTGATCTATCAAATATTTATATTATATAACATAAATATAAAATAAATATTAACAATATAAATCCAAATTTAATTATTTATATTTAGATTCATAATCAAACATACTATTTATTTTTTTATATCTTTGTTTTATCCATTCTAAAGCACCAACATTTCACCCTAATTGTAACTTTATCTTAACAATTTTAAATTACCAACCCATTAATCCATTCACTTATGTAAGGAGAGAGTGGTTCAATTGCTTGGAATAGTTCTCATGTATTTTTCTTAATTGTTTGATTTTCAAAGTTTTTATCACCTTCAATATTTGTGATTTCTCACATGTGTTTTTTTCTTCATATCACACCTAGCAATCTCACCTAATAATTTTCTAGGGAACATTTCTTTAGATAAAATTGGTGATTTGAGTTACTCTAGTAATAATTGGGATTTTACCAAGGAGCAATAAGAAGATACATTTTACACAGTTTGTTGCACTCTCATGAACTTTCATGCATAAAGAGAAGTCTCTTTCAGTGATTGCAAAGAACAATTGTTTTGCATTTTATCTCCTAGTAGTTCATAGGAGACAAATCCATTACTCTAGGTTCAACTAACCTCGTAACCTTGTGAATATTGTTCTAATATTTTTCATTCTATTAATTTTTAATTTATGAAGATAAAATTTACAGAGAACAATAAAAAATAATTTAACACTCAAGATTATGCATAAAAAGTAAAGTGACACATAAAAAGTAAAGTGACGGGCATGAAAAAACATAGACTGTATTCAAATATTTTCACTTGAGTAAATTTGAATTTGAAATTCCAAACCTAATTGGATATACACTATTTATTATCTATTATCTAATAGATAGTATGAAAAAATGAAGTGACAAGATGAAAAAATCAGCAAGGTAATGATTAATTCACTGAACAGTCTACAAGTTTGAGATCCACGAAAGCATTAGTTCGATAGCGGCTATTAACATGAGTGGCTAAGGGAAACTCAACGTTCAAACCTGCTACAATTTGCTAAACATGCTCCCCAATGACCCGGTCGGATTTCAACTGCAAGGAAGATAAGAGAGCAAATCTGAGCCATCCAATGAGTGTATACGACTCTGCAATCGAGATAAGGATGCCCGTATACGACTAGAAATATTCCCCGTTAATGAATCCCGATTCCCTTGCATCCTTTGAATTTTGTCATCAAAACCATGATTCACGCAAATTATGAATGTAGAACACGGGTAGGACTTTTTGCAAATCGATTCCAAACACCAAATTTTGTCATTAAAACCATGATTCATGCAAATTATGAATGTAGAACACGGGTGGGACTTTTTGCAAATCGATTCCAAACACCAAAGGCCTATCTACAAATTAATTACATATTTTCAGTGCCATGTCTTTGAATCTCAAAATCCAAACCAGAAGTAGAATTATATTCAAGTTTTGATGCAGAGTCAATGACACAATAAAAATAGGTGCAACTATTGATATTCTATTAAAGTTGCTGTCTATGCATATTCTTAGCGTTTACATTTGTCTTGAATACAAATCCTCAGTAGAGCGGGGACTGCCATAATCCTCATCTTTCGAATCTTTAAACAAGTCACCCTCCAACTGCTGCTCATTCCCACCATAAGACATCTTCAGCCTCCAACTACAGTTCCTTCCCCGGCATTTTAAAATCATCAGCCTCCAAGTGCAGTGGATTCCCCAGTAGTGCATACCCCCGCGTGACAAGATCTTCAGCCTCCAACTGCAGTGCATACCCCCGCGTGACAAGATCTTCAACCTCCAACCGCAGTGCATTCCCCGGCCTGAAAAGACCTTCACCTTCCAACTTCGCCTCCCNNCGCCTGAAATCAACTTCACTTCCCAACTGAAATCTTCAGCCCCCAACTACAGTTCGTTTTCCCCCATGAAATCTTCACCCTCTAGCCGCAGTTCGTTTCCCCCCTTGAAATCTTCGGCCTCAAACTGCAGTTGGTTTTCCCCCATGAAATCTTCACCCTCCAGCTGCAGTTCGTTTTCCCCTTGAAATCTTCGGTCTTCGACTGCTGCTCGTTTTCCCCGCCTGAAATATCCGGCCTTCGACGGCAGTTCATGCAACTCCTCTTTCCACAACCTCAAATCTGTAAACAACGTCCATTCTATACAATTCCCGTGAAGAGAATCAGAACTTGGTATTTGAAGATTTGTTGCCTGAGTCAACCCCCTTATGCTCTGCAGCCTGCAACATCCAGAAATCCGGAGATGCACCAAAGATATCAACGTTTCAAGACCTGGCAACTCCTCCACTGCTTTACACTTTCTCATGTCGAGCTCTCTAAGTTTTGCAAGACCAAAAAACCCTCTTACTTTCTTCAATGCATCACAGCCATTCATGTCCAGTGATATTAGTGTTGTGGGCAATGCTCCAACCTCCACCAGTTCTAAACAATCGCTGATGTCCAGTTGTCGTAGCTTGGGACAAATGCCTTCAGCGAATGATAATTCCTTTATTTTTGTGCCGTGCAGATCTAACTGTTTCAGGCGAAGAAGCATGCACTTGTGAACGGGGAAGTCCAACACTCTGCGCCCACTCTGATCTTCTAATGCATCTTTTCCTCCAACATTTTCCACCCTGCCAAATGGCACTACAAGCAGTGGACATTTTATTACTTTCAGAATTTCAAGGTTGTTTAACTCTCTTACTCCTGCTGGTAAATACTCGACTGTTCCACAATCTACAGTGAGATCTGTCAGTTGTTTCAACTCTCCAACGGAGCTAGGCAAACTTTTCCATTTCCCGCCAAAGAGTATCAATTGCTTTAAGTTCATTAGGTTACCAAGTGAAGGCGGCAGCATTTCCATAGAGGATTCCTCAAAGGATACTTTCAGAATTTCCAAGTTACTTAGGTTTCCAACAGCACTTGGCAATTCTTTTAAGTTTGTATTCCACAAAAGAAGCTTTTCCAGGGAACACTGATGAGTGACCTGGGGAGGCAATACTTCCATTTTCTGACATTCTGACAGGTCTAAGCTTTGGAGCGTTCTAATATTTCCGAGTGTTCCGCTCGAGAGGGTCAACTGGGAGCAACTCTTCAAACAGAGATGTTTAAGTCGGATTAAATTCCCAAAGGACTGTGGCAGCGTTTCCAAATGAGAGCACCCATACAAGTTAAGATACTGGAGGTTTTTAAGATTCCCAAAAGAATCTGGCAGCATATGCAAATCACGGCAACCAGTCAAGTTAAGATGTTGGAGGTTTGTGAGATTCCCGAAAGCGTTTGGCAGCAACTTCATGCTTGTGCGCATTCTCAAATGTTTCAAGGAGCGGAGATCAAAGAATTCTTCAGGCAATGATTTGACTGGGTATGTGAGTTGAATCTTTTCCAAGTGTTTCAACTGCCCAATAGACTTTGGTAACCGTGAGAGGTTCATAGTAATATTCAACTCCCTCAACTGCAGAGGTGCCTGCAATACATCCTTATTAAAAACCTCCACCTGATAGAAACGTTGAAAATTATACGTGCACAAACATTTTTAATAAACAATAGTAAAAACTACATTACCTGGCTATCACTATTCCACAGTGTTTCCAATTGGCTCTCGCAGCCAACCACTTCTAAAACTCTTAAATTATTCATTCGAATCCACGAAGGAAGGGAATGCAGAGACGGCCGATGAGAGAAACTACTTTTCGAGCGTGCATAACGCAAGGAAGAAGCAATTTCCGAGAACCCATGTGAGTTAGACACAATTTCCGAGCAACCATGACGCGAGGAAACAATTTCTGAAGTATATTCCGAGATCCCATGTGAGGAAGAAACAACCTCGGAAGCAATTTCCGAGACCCCCTGTGTTGAAGAAACAATTTCCGTGCTACCATGACGCAAGGAAGAAACAATTTCCGAGGAACCATGCCTGGAGGAAACAATTTCCGAAGCACTTTCCTGGAAACCAGAAACAACTTCTGAAGCAATATCCGAAACAATTTCCGGCCACCCATAACGCAAGGGAGAAACAATTTCCGAGCACCTATCCGGGGAAGAAACAATTTCTGAGCACCCATCCGGGGAAGAAACAATTTCCGAAACATGTCCCAAAGTCCGATTAAAGGAAGGGATATCCCAGCGGAGCCATAGAAGATTTGACCGTCTCAACAAGTTGGATATGCTTTCACACCAATCGCCCTCGACCCTCAGCAGCTGCAAGCCACGGACATCCACAAAACGATTGTCGAAGTCCACTGCGTTGTCCGAAGATATTTCAGATGTATCTATGTTAATTCCGCGCACCTAAATTGTTCTCAAGAAACTGTTAGAAACAAGATTGACAACCTTACAAAGTTCAAGAATTTACATTGTGATGAAAAGCAATTTTTTGACCATTTTTAAGAACACAACATAATGTCTATAGCTTCAAAGACGTACATATGAATGTTGGAACAGATTATATAAGATGTCGTCAGTTGGGCGCCAAAGACGACGCCGAGGCTCTTTCTCTGCTAAAACTCTGCCCAAGTATCTCAGGTGATCGTGCATTCTTATGCAGTTTTTACGGTCGACCTCAACAAGATTCTTGTTCTCCAGGTTCCTAAAACCGATGGATCCTTCCCAACCAGATCCGTCCCATATTCGTATGGCCTTATCTCTGTCTTCCTCTGTGAAGAAACAGGCAATGTCTAAGAATATATCCCTCTCTTGTTCATCGAGAGAGTCATAGCTAATTTTAAGTTTGCTATGTATATCTGTGGGAAGTACTTTGGATATTTTGAGCAATTGGGCTTTCCAATACTGCAAGTCTGGGATTTCCGAGTAAAGTAGCCCTGCAATCACTTTGAGAGACAGCGGCAATCCTTGGCATGCATCCAAAGACTCTCTAACTACTTCTTCAAATCCTACAGAAGGATAAGACTGGTGGAAGGCATGAAAGCAGAAAAGCTCTTGAGAATGTTCTATATTCAAACCAACCAACTTGTAAATGGAGGACTCTTTGATTCCTGACATTGTAAGGACATTCTTAATGCGAGAAGTAACTAAAATTAAGCTACGTGAACTAAGGGCATCCTTCAGTGGTGAAAACAATACCCGCAGCTGCTCAACGGAATCAACATCATCCAAAACTATGAGAGCCTGAGAACGTGGAACATGGTGTCTTAACATCGCTATGCCTTCATCAATGCTATTCATTACGTGATTCTGTCCAGTCAAGTCCTCATAAAGTTTACTTTGCAACAATGTTAAGCAGCTCCTGGCTGCAGCGTCTCTCACATCGAACAAAAAACAGGATCGATGATAATCTGATCTCTTACGGTTGAAGAATTGCTTGGCCAGAGTCGTCTTCCCAACTCCACCAACGCCCACTATCCCCGCAACCTTGGCTTCCCCGCTGTGATGCTCCAGTAACACCGTCCATTCAAAATCTTCTAGTTTTTCATCCAACCCAGTTGGATATGCGGCCACATCCAATGGTGGTTTTCTAGCCTTTTTCTGCACCAATCGCACGACCTTATCCACGAGCTCCCCCTCGTCCCTGATTATTAATGTATACATCACTAAAACTTGCGAGAAACATGTCTTAAAACATAATTTATCTAGAACATAAAGTCATTCGAACAAAAGGAGTTAGAATTCTAACCCATTACACGCTTCCAGCTCCAAACCGCTTATATCTGCAACACTAGAAAGAGCTTCTCTCCAGATTTCAATAGTGTTGGGCTCGTATCTCTTCTTTTTCTCTAGATCTCGAAGTGCTCGGTCATATACTCCAACTTCGCCCTTGCCCGTCCTGATCCGTAGATCAGAAGGCTTGACATGATAATAGACCGGAATAATGGTAGTCCCTGATTCTAACATCAGCACTAGCTCTTCCAAACACCATTTTGATTCTGCATATTTTGGAGAGAAAATCGCTATATGAACAGAAGCGGTTGCAATAGCTCCTTTAATTTGACCAGTTAGGTCGTCTCCCGCCTTCATTTCTTGCTGGTCCAGAAAGACTCGGAATCGATCCAAAAGGAGCCGACGGTACAGATGGCTGGCCAAGGTTTTCTTCGTATCTGGACCTCGGTGATTAATGAAGATATCGTAATTGTAATTGCCGTCGGGAGATGCAGCTGTGGAGGTGGAGGAGCATGAAGCGGATGTGTGATGATTTGCCATTAATTCTATTAGAGAAACAAGGGATCGATGAAGAAAGCACAGACTGATTGACTGAAAAGTGAAAGGTATTTGTATGTTCCGTTTATCTAACAAGTGCGGCACTGCTGGAGACCCTAATGTTAGTGTCTGCTACACATCTCTGGAATTTATTATTGAACCTTTAACGCGCATTTCACGATTTCACCGGTTATTATCCTTCAAATCGAATATACCAGTCTTTCAAATTTGATCATTAAACACGCGTTTCATATAATCACCTGTTCTTGGTGGATCCGTGCTTCGAGTTTCAGTCTCATCGATTAAGATGAGCTTGTCAAATTTATCAGTAAATGCACATTTCACAATTCTTATGATTGTATATTTATTAATGTTGATTTCACAATGTCACCTATTATCATTATTGTATATTCGTTAATTTTGATCATTAATTTTAATCCTAATTTTATTGTATATATAAAAATTTAACACAATTAAATTATATTTTATTAAAAATTAAAATTTTAACTAAAATATAAAATTACATTAAAATAATAATAATAAATATTTATAAAAGAAGGGTGGAAAACGCAACAATGTACTTTTTACGAGAAAAATGGCGAAAGATGCTAATCGCTATGGTTAACTTTGGTTATAAGATACAAAGATGCCACTAACTTTGGTTATAAGATACAAAGATGCCACTTGCTCGCACGGAAAATACTTAAATTTTGACAATGACAAGGACACGCGCAACGCCTTCATACGTCCAAATTCTCACTGCTTCTTAACAAGTCGGTGAGTCGGTGCGTGTCCTCTACGCGGAATCTGCATTTCATGGCCCCACATGACGGTATCACTGCTTCTTGACAAGTCAGTGAGTCGGTGCGTATCCTCTACGCGGACTCTGCATTTCATGGTCCCACACGATGGTATGTGGTATACATTAGATTTAGCAGTAGGTTAGAGGTTCTAGATTAGAGGTTCTATGAAATGATAATTTTTTCAGGAGATATTTGTTTGAAATTTGGTGAGTAATTGTTGGATTCGTAGATTTGAGTGATTATTTTAGTTTGTTGAATTCATTTATGTATTCAAAAATGGATTATGAACAACAAAAAACAGTGATTTGTGTAAATTTATATTACCAAATTCCGGCTTAAAAAACTATTTTGTAACACAGCTAACCAACACCCTAGATTTATCGCCTATACACATTCTGCAAAACAAGATTTTTTTCTATGTATTTTGAAATGGATTTAGATCTGGTTTGTTACTTGTTTGTATAATGGATCAATCCAACAACACACTCTCAGCTCTCTAATTCTGCTTATTAGAACTAATAGTGATTCATGTAAATTTATATCACCAAATTCCTGCTTAAAAAACTATTTTATAACATAGCTAACCAACGCCCTAGATTTATCAACTATCCATTTTGTCGATATAGACATTCTGCAAAACAAGATTTTTTTCTATGTATTTTGAAATGGATTTAGATCTGGTTTGTTACTTGTTTGTATAATGGATCAATCCAACAACACACTCTCAGCCCTCTAATTCTGCTTATTGGGTTCCAATATTGTTATTCACCATGCTCTGCTCACGTTCCCCCCTCTAATTCTGCTTATTGAGTTCCAATATTGTTATTCACCATGCTCTGCCCACGTCCCCGAGGGAGGTAAGGGGTGTTGGCTCTCACTCAAGCATATGGCTCGAAGTCACCACACTCACATAGGCTATTGGCGAGGTATTGGGTTGTGATGGAGAATGCCCAACAACAATACTAACGCCCATTTAACTACCACGTGTGGTGTGGGTACCCACTAGTCACTCAATTGAGTAAAGAGTGGGCTATCAGTGTACACCAAAGGCCTATACAATGTTATAATGGTGAGTCACAATTTTAGTAGAATTAACACTTAATGTGCCAATTAATTAACCAACGATCCACTTACTTAATGTGCCAATTACCAATTAATTAATCAGTGGTTCACTTAGCCATAGTAAAACCAACTTGGAATCACAAATTCATAATAGTATTGTTTTTAAGCTTTAACCGGGTAAGAAATGGCTATATGAGCATTGACACATTATTCTTCAAAGTAGGACTATAGCAATGAGTTTGTTATTGATTTGACATTAATTTGTTTTATATTTTAAATTTGTTTGTAAAATATAATGTTTAACTTAAAAAAATAAATATATATTTTTTTGATATAGTAAAAATATTTATTTTTCTCATTTCTAATTAGTTAATATATTTCAAGTTTTATTGTTTCCTTCAAGTATTTCAATATTTAAAATTAATTGTATAATCAGATTTTAATTGGTTGTACAACATATATAGCACTTATTACACCACCACAATAAAATATTTTTTTAAATTTACATTTCCCAATAATGTTGATATTTTGTTTTGGATGTGTCATATCATAACATATTAAAATATTACATAAATTAAAATATATAGTTTATATTTTATAATATATATGTTAGCACCCCCGGATGGGGTGGCATCGCGTTCCACGCGGCAGACTTCAGACGACGGTACAGGGCATCGTGGCACACCGCCACGTGATGGGCGCGTGCTACAACCCACCACCCCACCCAAAGCATAAATGTTTTATTAAGTTGGAGCGAGGGTGCATTTACGTGACAGTCCTCTCCCCTCTGTTGCGAATTCGATTTAACCGGTTCATTATGCCTGGAGCGCATTTCGTTTTGGTGGCTACAGGGTTCATCCCGGAGCAGCAAGAGCTCATCCCTGTTATCCGCCATTGGCACGTAGTGGACCCTGCTATTCTCCTTCATCGCCTGCTCTTAATCCCCCTGGCCAGCTGCACTGAGCTCTCAATGACTCGCCCCAGAGGCAGACCAAGGAGAGGCGCTCCCTGGAAGCCTCGAAGGCCCTCGGTCATGCCCCCTGACTCGACCTCCGTTGAGTCCTCCCCGCGCTAGCAAACGAAATCCCCTCCGGTCTCCTTGCGAGTACTGCATTTCAATTCCATGGCTGTCATTCCGAGCACGCCAATTTCAACTCTGCGGCTCTCCCTGGACCCCTTAGCATATTCCTCTAACCCCATGCCCTTTCACGACCCCTTGGGTGACAGAGGCAGCGACCCCCCTCTTCATGGCGAATCCAAGAGGGCAGCTCCAAATCTTTCTGAATCTTTTGATTGAGCGCGCGTCAAGGAAAGCTTGTCGGCACTGCATGACCTGGTTTTCGAGCTAAGACAAGAGGTAACGGACTTAAACTATCGACTCCAAGCCACGGACGCCAAGGTGGCGAGCTCTCTTAGAATCATCTCGTCCTTGCACGATGCACTGCTCTCCGAGTCTGATGAAACCAGTTCGATGAAAGGATCCCCAGCGGCTTAAGAGGCAGATCAGCGCGAAGTGCCACATCCAGCAGAAGAAGAACGGGAGATGGATGCGCACGGGGAAGACACCAAGGGAGCTGAGCGCAATACGGACGGTGGCGAGCAGTGGGACGATGAGCCGGCGTACATTGAAGAAGAACCCTGGCCAGGAGATCTTTGCGCCACTTGGCCCAGCTACCAGCCAGGTGTCTAATCTTTTAGTATGTTTAGTCTATAGCGATTCTAGGTCTTGGACTTGACTCTTTAAACTTATGACTTGTTTAATTAGTGGTCTAGATAGGCTGGTTGGACTGGTTTCCCCATGGCTGGGGCAGTCCAGTAACTGCAGCTTGGTCAGATTTGTATTTTGCCACTCTATTGCAGCTTTTTGCAGGATCTTAATATAATTACTTCTCTTAC
>JZKD02S2264607.1:92580-103001 GCA_000966675.3 Picea glauca
CTCTCGAGCCCATAACAAGAATTATCGCTAATAGATTCGACACCTTGAAAAACCCTTGAAGCATTCGAATTATACAGACTCAATCACTCAAATATGGAGTTTCAACAATTTTTGGTCATATTTAGGACAAAATTGATTGAAAATATGCCCGTAAAAATGCCAAAAATTCGAACGTTTAGACTATGCGATTGTGTAATATTGTCTATTATTTAGTGTTTGTTCTAGAGTAGTTATAGAAGGGTTTGATATTGTAAGTCTTCATTGAGGAAGGAGTTATTGCAAAGTAAGCAATGCAAGTGATGTATGTTTTATTGCCTATTTCAATTTTTTGTGAAGTTCTAAGCTAAATCCTATTGTATTGGGAGTGAATATCATAGGGTTTTGTTGGCTGCCTGCAACAACCCCCTTCTTTTTCTTTAATAAAAATCTAGGGTCCCTCTAAGTTTTACTTGGATTCTTCTTTTGTTTCTCTTTGACTTGACTGGATTGGTATTGGTTTGCTTTGTTTTTAGGTTGGTTTGAGTTTATATTCTTCTCTTTTGTTTGGTTTGAATTTCATGAAATTCAAATGCCATTTTGTTTTTCTTTCCACAGAGTTTTGATGTTGATGGATGAGCTTCATAATTTGGGAGTTTGTTATTACCTTTTCCTTATTGAATTTATCTGCTATGAGAATATCTTGGTTGAAGACATGGATTAATAACAATGATTTTACAGGAAGAAAGCTTATTGTGAAACATCTTTTCTACGACATTTGTTCACATATGATCAAATTTGAATGAAGGAGAAACGAGCATAGAAATCTTAATTTAAACGAAAACATTAATTTTTATCAATTGTTTACTTTCGTTTAAATTATAATTATGTTTTCACTTTTTGCTCATTAGCATGTTTGACTATTTTGAATAATGGGTTCAATACTTCATCAAATAATATCTTGGTTGGTTTCTCATTTTCACAAAATCATTTGGTGGGTTTAATTAATTAAATTCTTTTGTCATTTTGCATCTTATTTCAAAATAATAAAAAATAAAAAAAGAATTATCTATCATTTGTTTGATTTTGTGAAAACCCAAAATTAATGTTTTTCTCCTCTCCATCAACTTGAAGATTCTAGAATTTTAAGATCATATTTGAAAGGAAAATATAACCAATATTTGTTTACAACTTATAGTTAGCTTTTAGTTTAAATTCATTTTGATTTTATTGTTCTAGATTTTGTTTTATTTTTATATTTAGGTTATTAAATTGGTTTATTTTTGTTTCACAGGTTTCAATTATCAGATATTTGGTACGGATCTGATCATGGCTTGATTTTCTTATCTAAATACGTTTAAGATAATTGATCCAAAAATAACATTGGGTTGTTGCAAATAATTTATGAGCAACAACATATAAGATTTGGAAATGCGTTCAAGAACAGACAAATGATTTTGCAGGACTGATTTCAGCCAAACCGTGAGGAATCTCAAGAAACGACTAAAAACCCATCTGCAGAATGGACCCATTTAGCTTACTCGCAAGATTTTTCCCACACAAATGCGTGATTTGGGAGATATTTTTGTTTCTTTACGAGGAAAATTTCATGTGGCAGAAATTGTTAGTGACACCCAGACTATTCATTCATTGCATAAATATATGAGAAATCTCAGAGCCAAAGGAGATCCAAGAAATTCAGAGGAGGATTTTTATCCTTTCTTTTTTGTATATTGTTTATTTTGTAAACTTTTTCTTTTCAAAAGGAGTAACAGATGGTTGGAATTTTGGGAGAATGGACTAGTATTTTCGAAGAAGGATATGAAATTACAGATTTCTTAATGGCTTTTGTCATGTGAGTAAAAGGGTTTTGTTTTCATTATAATATCTTCATATTATTTGAGTAATTGATTATGCATTGATTTAAATTAACTTTACTCTGTTTTATCAATACATGGTTAATTGCTATCATTTATGTATTAATTTTGTAAATCTTTAACAGTCTATTATCCCAATTATCTTGGTCTTGGTGATTGTATTATTTTGATACAAATCTTGTATTATATTGAGTTTATTTGTGTAATTCAGATTTGTAAAGATATAATTGTTCAATTGAGATTTTTCTTATTGTCGATTAATCTATTATATCTTCACTAAGGATCATGATTTGAAAGTTGTTCTTTCTGCATTTTAAATAAGATTTAAATTGTCAGTCAAAGTGATTTTTATCCTAACACTGTCACAATATTAGAATTATACAACCTTCTGCTATAGATTTCTCTTAACAGACAGGTTGTTGGAGCAGCTTTATACAGGAAGGCACAACCGAAAGTTCTCTTTAAATACTGACCAGTTATAGGTTAATGATTTTCTATTTGTTTTGATTTATATTTTGTGAATATAAATTAACATTTAAGCTTAAATACTTTGTTTATTTAAGTTAAAACATTATTATTTACATTCATTTATTTTCCTTATTTAGTTTCAAGGTTAAAATTAGATTAGTAGTATGTTCTAGATCTATTTAATTTTTCCTAAGATTCGGTTCTCTTGTACAACCTTAGTTTACAAGGTTTCTCGTCAATATTGCACCTGTTTATTTGTATATGTTGTATATAAAAGTGAGAATAGTGAATGTATATAGTAGATCTTAGTTAATGCATAATTAGTTATTTTATTTTCTTACTTTAGATTAGATCCCTTTATCGGCTAACGGAGCCGTTAAACCCGTTAGGGGTAGTTATTCCAAATGGCTTGGGTTATTTAGACAACCTCAGACCAGACTATTCCCTTCCAGTTGACGGTGTGTCATAAATGCCCATCAACAGGTTTTACTTCCTTACCCTAGGTCTAATTTAAATTTCAAGTTTGTCATACTTTGGCTAAATCTTTATAAGATTAGTCTCCCAATATTACTTGCATAGTTTAGATTTATTAATATGATGCTCATTAGGTAGTCTTCTTAATGATGTTTAGGGACTTTAAACAACAAAAGATAAGAGGAAATTTACTTAAGAGTGGCTTAGACCCCATACCCTAAGCATGATATGTACTAGTCTCCCATTCATTCATCACCCTAAACCCATATTTTCATTTACATCATTTTTCAATCACAATTATGGCTAGGTTCTCTTTACTTCCACTCCTATTACATGAATTGAGCCTAATTAACCTATAGGGAAGCCCCCCTTGATTAGGAAACTTTTCCTGATTCTAAACTGAAAGGGAGAGTTGGTGACGTGACAATGGCCAACCTCCAAAGTTCCACAAGGTTAGCACCCATCTTTGGGAATTTTGTTCTATGTGGTAATATGTCCAATAAAAGTACAAGGAGCAAGACACACTGAGCTTTAATACCTCGTTATGTTGCAAGTTCACGCCTAGCCCCTTGATCCACACATACCTAATTGGTATAAACATAGTTCTTATAATATCCCTAGTTTTAATCCTTGTAAATTATAATGTATTTGTGTAAATGTGATTTAGGTTGGTGATTTGATATGTTTTGTCAAGAGAGCCTGTATTGATCAATGTGGCTGAGGGCCGAGCTATGTATATTGTACATTGAAAATAATTATTAAAAATAAATCACTGATTGTGATATAAGAGGGAATGTAATGATGGGGGGTTACGATTCCACACAAGCGTGGGCTAAAGGGGGTCAAAGGGGTTCCACATGCCTATTAATCTAAGCCATTTAATATTAATGTTTATCTCCTTAGAATTATCAAAGGAAGCAATGAATACACATAAGATTGGTTAATGGGAAAAGTCAACTCACTAACTTATTACAACATGGGTTGAGTACAACCACTTTTTGGGAAATGTGTGAGTCAAGATTGCATGAGAGGAAAATGAAATCCGAGTGGGTTTTTGGGACATTTTGTACAAGTTGATTTTTGGACAGCAAGGGAGAGTTGGGTGCTAGGAAAGAGCACCGACCATGTTGTGTTGGAGAGTAGCCTTGCTGGGATGAATTTGTATGCTTGTAAAAAGGGTTGTGTGCCTATTGTGTATTTTATTGTAAATCGCTTAAGATCCTGTGGGTGGTTGTTGTGAGCAGTCCTAGAACAACTGAGAATTCCTGGAGTCCCAGTAGTGATATTTCTTGGCCAACCTTGTTTAGATTGAGGGGAAAGACAATTGGTGGATTGGAACTGTTGTTTGAGTAGAAACTTAGGTTTTGGGATATTGGGTGTGGATATAGTGGACAACTAAAAGAGCTAGACCTCCTTGTGGACTCATAGCCTCAGCATGGAGGTGATCTTTTGTTGAGAGATATGGAACAACAAGCCTATGGTTGGGAGGAACGTCCCTTGTATGCAACAACTTGGTTCTTTCATTAAAAGTTAAGTTTTTAGTTCTATTTTTAAATGGTTATTTCCTTTGTGTAATTTCCTAGATGAATGGTGTGTCTATTGTATGGTTGCATTCATGAGATTTTAATATGTTGTTAGATGCATGCAAAATTTACGGGCATGCTACCTTATTTAATTTTATCATAAGGGCATTCTAATCTAGTTTTTAGCAGGTTGGGTATTTTATAGTTCTATCCAACTCACTAATGTCATAACACAAGAACATCAACCATACCAAATTCCCCATAACCAATTCCCCCATGAGCAACCCCCAACAATAGACAATCAATTTATTTAATAGTGTCAAAACAAATAAGACTCTCCCAATATTTTTCTTTTGGTTCCCCCCCCCACTCATGCAAGGGTGAATTTAAGTTTGTGGGTAAACTTACAACTATCCAAACAAGGTAAAAGTGAAATACAACATTTTCCCCTTCTATCTATTTACAAGTTAACTTTGGAGTTCATTTTCACAACTATCCCCTCCTTAAGGATTTTCCTAACTCTAACTCTAGAATAGGTTAGGATAGTATAATCATCATTATTGAGACACAAACCTTTTCCTTAAGTGGATTTATCCCTTACATTGTTTTACTTGCACCAAGTTAGTGTAGCCAATGTATTCACATACAATACATCATCATAATAAGTCTCATAAGTCATAATCATATCATAACATTTACATAATCATAATAAGCCTCATAAGTCATAATCATATCATAACATTTACATAACTTGCATCCCTCATGGGTGAACTGGTCACATAATATATGAACATCATAAGTCACATCATAAGTATTAAAGCATCATAAGTCACATAGTGAACAACATATAGTATTTAAATCATCATAAGTCATGTCATGGACATCATATATGACATAGTAATAAAGCATCATAAATCACATAGTGAACATCATATAGGATTTAAAGCATTATAAGTCACATCATGAACATCATATATCACATAGTATTAAAGCATCGTAAATCACATAAATCATCATAAGTCATGTCATGAACATCATATATGACATAGTAATAAAGCATCATAAATCGCATAGTGAACATCATATAGGATTTAAAGCATTATAAGTCACATTATATATCACATAGTATTAAAGCATCGTAAATCACATAGTGATCATCATAAATCACATAGTGAACATCATAAATCACATATTATTTAAAGCATCAATAAATCACATAGTGAACATCATAAATCACATAGTATTTAAATCGTCATAAGTCGCATAGATTTAAAGAATCATAATTCATATCATGAACATCATATACCACAATATACAACATATTAGTAAACCACATATTATTAAAGCATCATATATATTAGGGTGAGGGAGGGGAATATTAGAGAAAACATTATTAATGTTCTCTAATATTACCATATGAGGGTAGGGTGGGAGTAATATTAGAGAAAACATAATACCATATGAGGGTGGGGTGGAGTTGGGTAATATTAGAGAAAACATTAATAATGTTTTCTCTAATATCACCCCACCAAAATATTTTTTTCTTTAAATTATATCCCCCACACAATATGTTTTCTCTAATATTACCCCTCACTCCCACCCTCATATACCCTCATATGAGGCTAGGGGGTAATGATGTTTTCTCTAATATTACGCCCACCCCCACCCTCATATTACCCCCACAATATGTTTTTTCTAATATTACTCCCCATCCCCACTGTCATATGAGGGTGGGGGTGAGGGGTAATGATTTTTTCTCTCATATTACCCCCACACCCACCCTCATATTACCCCCACAATATGTTTTCTCTAATATTACCCCCACCCCCACTCTCATATGGGTGGGGGTGGGGGTAATATTAGAGAAAAAATCAATAATGCTTTCTCTAATATCACCCCACAATATGTTTTCTCTAATATTCCCCCCCACAATATGTTTTCTCTAATATTACCCCTCACCCCCACCCTCATATACCCTCATATGAGGGTGGGGGGTAATGAAGTTTTCTCTCATATTACCCCTGCCCCCACCCTCATGTTACCCCCACAATATGAGGGTGAGGGTGAGGGTGGGGGGTAATATTAGAGAAAAACATATTGTGGGGGTAATATGAGGGTGGGGGCAGAGTTAATATTAAGGAAAAAATCAATACCTCCCACCCCCACCGCCACCCCCACCCCCATGAGGGTGGGGGGTAATGATGTTTTCTCTAATATTACCTCCATCCCCACCCTCATATGAGGGTGTATGAGGGTGCGGGTGGGGGTAATATTAGAGAAAACATATTGTGGGCGTAATATAAGGGTGGGGGTGAGGGTAATATTAGAGAAAACATCATTACCCCCCACCCTCATTTGAGTATGAGGGTGGGAGGTAATGAGTTTTTCTCTAATATTACCCCCACCCTTATATTACTCCCACAATATGTTTTCTCTAATATTATCGGGTGGGGGGTAATGATGTTTTCTCTAATATTACGCCCACCGCCACCCTCATATGAGGGTATATGAGGGTGAGGGTGGGGGTGGGGGATAATGATGTTTTCTCTAATATAAACCTCACCCTCATATGAGGGTGGGGGTGTGGGTAATAATAGAGAAATCATAATTAACTTTTTTTCTATTATTCCCACCACCCCCACCCTCATATATTGAGAAAACATATTGTGTGGGTAATATGAGGGTGGGGGTGAGGGTTAATATTAGAGAAAACATATTGTGGGGGTAATATCAGGGTGGGGGTGGGAGTAATATCAGAGAAAAAATTATTAATGTTTTTGTTAGAATATGAAAGAATGTGCTCGTTTTACCATTGACAATATAACTATTTTCACCCAACCATATGCCTAAGCCACCCTCCGAGCACCTTGACCTTGACAGAGAAGAATACTGGTAGCAATCCAATATCCAATCAAGGCTAATGCACCAAGCAAGAAGTAACCAAGATGATCAGATAGTCTCACCCAAAACTGGCGCAACACCTTCCCCAGGACTTGCGCATAAGACTGCTAGACTACAGTGCGCAAAAACTGACTTTCCGTGATTCTAAGAAGTGTGTCGAATGAGAGACTGGTGCCCTGTATTTATAGTATTCCTGGCATACTTTCCTGGGCCAACTTCTCTCTCTGGGTACTAATTAATTCATATTAATTATCTTTCTTCAACCGACATCTCGTCTAGGGTTTCCTTCATTTCTTTGCTTCCTTTCAGAACATTCTAATCTTGTCAAAGGTCACAATAGAGGTTCATACCTCCCGAAGCTACCATAATATCAACACTCCCTCCTAGCTAGGGAGGTATGGTCTTGAGCAAAAAAATACCATTCAATTGGTAGCATCACGAGCACTGTCATTATTATCCAACTGGATAATCTCCATGACACAAGTACAATATCAATTGATACAACACAACTATGTTTATCCACGGTTGTACACAACTACTCAAACCATGACAGATATTCACAAACAGTGGAACATATCCACCACAGTAACATATCTCTACTGTCTAGAGACAGGTAGTCTCCATAACAGTCATCTGTTATCAACCTGCACAGAAAATATTGTTAAAGATAAACTGAATCATCTGGGCCAATCTCTCACTCATATCTATGAGATCTGAAAGAATATCTGCCCTCAGTGTAGAACATCAACGATGGGTCTTCTCAAACAAGGAAGAATGATTATTCTGATTTCTGAGCCTGGACCATTCCTCACCCTAGGCCATTCCTTTGACACTAAACAAAGTGTAACCTAGAGGGAATGAATCTGCCCTAAGGAACGCCTATCCCTGATTGCTGAGCTTGGACCATTCCCCACCCTGGGCCATTCCTCCGGCACTAAACAAAGTGAAACCTGGAGAGAATGAATACACCCTAAGGAATGACTATCTGGACCATTTCCCCTATTAACCACAAGAGGAAAAGACTGTCCTGTACTGACCTCCAAAACAGACCATTCCTCATGTTAACCACAATGAGAAATTTCTGTTCGGCAAGGCGGGCCAGTCTTCTTGAGTAACCCTCAAGAAGAGAGACTACCCTAGACCACTCCCCATGTTAACCACAATGGGAAGTCGCTGTCTATGGTACATCAACAATCTGGACCATTTTCCAAACTGGAAAATGTCTGTCTGTCAGAAATCTCAATCCACTTTCCGAACAGGAAAGAATCTGCCCAAGTTGGACTATTTTTCAATCTTGAAAATGAATGTACTCAATAATATTTTCAGTGCTCCCTCCCAACCTGGAGAGTCATTTCGTCCCTTTCATCTAAGGGAGTTATTTCCACGATCCCCATCTTCTCTCGAAAATATGCAAACTTTATTCTGGATAGAGGCTTTGTCAGGATGTTTGTTGTCTGCTCATCTGTGGGGATATACTGGAGCTTTATCTCTCCTTCCTGGAATTTATCACGAATAAAGTAGTATTTTGTCTCAATGTGTTTCGACCTTTCATGAAACACGGGATGTTCTGATAATCTAATACAACTATGATTATCACAATGTATTATGGTCAATTCTGGAATCTGATCAAATAAATCAGAGATTAACTTCCTTAGCCATATTGCTTCTGTGCATGCTTCACATGCTGCGATATATTCTGCTTCTGCTGTGCTGAGTATGATAGACTTCTGTTTCTTGCTACCCCAAGATATCATATCGGAGCCCAAGATGAAACACATATCTGAAGTACTCTTTTTGTCTTCTGCACTTCTTGCCCAATCTGAGTCTGTGAATCCATGAAGTTGTATATCACTGGATGCGGTATATCTCAAACCATATTTTATTGTCCCACGAATATATCTTAAGACATGCTTTGCAGCTATCCAATGCTCATGTATCAGTTCCGCCTAGAACTGTGTAGTGTCCCCAAGGCCGAGCCCCGATGTAAACCATGCTCTGAAAGAGATTGTAAATATGTTCTATAGGCTGGTGAGCCAAGTTTTGTATAAGCTGTAGGCTTATGAGTTTTGTTAGGCCAGGGAGCCTAAGTGTTGAAGGCCAGGAGCCTGTGATATACTTGTATGTATGCAGGTCAATTAATAAAATATAAATACCGCCGGTGCAGACCGACCACGATGAAAGAGTGATGGGGGACTGAGCGTCCACAGAATGGGAAAGGAACTAGGGGCTAAAAGGTGGAAAAAGGGCTGGGTGTTGAACCTAGGGGCTAAGCCTAGGGGGCTTAGGCATGGAATAATATTTTAATATTATTTCCAAAAAAACCATGTGGTATCATATTATGTTATCCTAAGTTCCGTGGAAAAAAGGAAAAATGTGTAAATTGGATTTCATGTTGTGGGAACGCATGCAGTCCCCAGGGTGACAAGTGTCAACCCTGGTGCACGCAAACATAAGAGCTGAGAGGAACCGTGTGTGGGGGATCTTCGCCATTCGACCGGAACCTCTGAGCATGAACCCGTACGACCTCTGCAGGATTACCTAGTTTCATCCTCCGAACCAGAAAAGGCCTGTGTCGTGCTGAGATAAAGCGCAGCTTCTGTTCATCCTCGAAAAAGCCGAAAAGCCTGTGTGGATTTCTGAAATACCCTGATACAATTCCTGTCTGAGAGGTTCGAGTCTGTGTGGTTCCTGACACAGATTTGCTGTCACGCGTTTCCCAGAATTCAACACCGTGAGACCATTCGCCATTGTTGGGCCTGTGCGAGAAGCCCGTGTCTATTTCCCAGTTGGATGTTGTGGCCACGCAGTGATGGACTGCACGTGGCTTACTGGCCAGTGTGAACTCGTGCTTAGCTTGTGTGTAACCTCTCTCCAGGTGAGGGAGGTGATTGTGGTTTGAAGAGGCAGGTTGTCAGGCCTGCGAGCAACTCTTTCCAGGTGAAAGAGTTTGCTGGGAAGTGTTTTCTTCCAGAGAGTGTCCAGCACCAGCTACGGGCTCTGAGACTTCCTGATCTGGCCTATTGCCGAGACCCAGAAGGGGAGGTTAGCACCGATGGACTATGCGTGTGAAGGTGTATACTCCCGGGTGGAACAGGCATGTGGGGAATGAGGGTCTAGTAGTAGTGGGCATAAGATGGCATCTTTGGGAAGAATCCTTCTAGATATTTCTGTGATGTCTTCCCTGTAATCTCAGCCTAGCCTA
>JZKD02S2264607.1:118970-133139 GCA_000966675.3 Picea glauca
TTGCAATAGCTCCTTTTATTTGACAAGTTAAGTCGTCTCCCGCCTGCATTTCTTGTTGGTCCAGAAAGACTCTGAATCCATAGGAATGAAGACGACGGTAGAGATGACTGGCGAAAGTTTTCTTAACCTCTGGGCCTCGATGATTGAGGAAGATATCGTAGCTGTAATTGTTGTTGGGAGTTGCAGCGCCGGAGGTGGAGGCGCAGGAAGATGAAGCGGATTTCTGATGATTCGCCATTAATTCTGATTGAAATACAAATGAGCAGCTGAAGGAGGAGATTGATTAAATGAGAAGTGAAAGGTATTTGTGTTCGGTTGATCTAATATTACTGCGAACTTCAAAAGGCGTACGAGTCTCGACCGACTTATTTATTTCGGGCGGATAATTTTTTTTAACTTTCTTTAAGTTTGGAAAAAAAAATTGGAAGTCGTCGTTTCATTTTTTTTTTCCAATGGAAATTAAGCTGTTGGGAACCCACCCTATACTTCCTCACATAGTGGATGATATGGGAGTGGAAAGCAGCAGCCCAAATCTTTCATGGTAGAATCTTTCCCATGCTTACTTGAAATCTTATTCATGGAATTTATGTTTAGATAGTAGATCATGAGAATTTTGATGGTTTAAATTTAACTATACTTGTATTTTGTTTCTTGAGGTTGTTTGTTCATTCTAGATAAGAGCATATAGGTTTTGGGGGTAAATGACATCAAATGATTTTGGGAAATGGAGGTATCTCCATTGTATGGTATGGTAGTTTCTACTCCTTTCAAATCATCTTTTATAATAGCAAGTTGTTTTTTGAATCTTAATAACACCCAAAGATAGATGTTAAGTGCTTTTTATATTGAGGTTGATTGTAGGTAAAGCATTGTTTTTTATCATTGGTTTATTAGGATGTAGAATATTGTGTACTCTCTATAGTATTGTATCTTATCTCTGGAGGGTTGTATCCCGTTTTAGTAGAGACGTTATGTCAGTTTGTTATTGGAGGGGATAGTAGGATGGCTCCAATAGGATTACACATGAATTATGGAAGAAGGGTAGGAAAAATATAGGAAACCAAAGGGATATTGACATATACGCCCTTCAAAGATTGCAACTTTAGAAGCAAGCCTACCTCAAGAGGGTTCAAAATTTGAGAACATAAGTATGAGTAGTTAAGATGGTGTCATTAAACCCATGGAGAGACTTATAAAGGATATCTCTCAACAAGGGACAAAAGTGAAGACAAATATCTCAAAGTTCAATGGTGAGCTTGATCTAGAGCTTTTTGTGAATTGGATCCAAGAGTTGGAAAGACATTTCAAGATGGAAGGTATTAAAGAGGGTGACCTAAGGAGAGTAAGGCTAAGCTAACATCACATGTAACATTGTGGTGGGGTAGTATCTAAAAGACCAGAATGAGGCAAGGTAAGGACAAGGTCAAGGTCAATATGCGACCGAAAATGTTGAACGATTTAAAGGGAAAGTTTCTACCATCTTATCATCGATAGCATAGTTCAAAGAGTTTCACCATTTTAAGTAGAAATATTTGTTAGTTCAAGAATATACAACACAATTTATGAATTTGGGAAGATATGCATGAGGATAAAGAACAAATTGTAGCAAGGCATATGAATGAGTTGTGTTTTCAAATTCAAGATGAGTTGACTTTAGTCAAGATATCTTCCTGCTAGCTTAATAATTAGCACCGATAGTTGAAGAAAAAATGAATATGAGCTATTCTAGAAGATTACCTCAAGGAGGGGAGGTATGTCAACAATAGAGGTTGAGGAGAAACTACTTCATTGAAATAAGATGAAACAAAGGAAGGAGTGGGTGTAATGTTCAATAAGGAGGGTAACCTACCAAGGATGAAGTAGAGGAGCTAACTCGAAAGACAAAGTTCTAAAATATTATGTATTCTATAGATGTGGTGAAGAAGGTTACCAAGACTATGAATTCCCTCTTGCAAATGGTGGAAATGAACCACAAAATTACTTGGTTCAAGGAGAGGAACAACTTGGTGAAGAAGAATTTGTTGTAACAAAGGAAGGAGAATGGTTGATGATAAGGAGGTCCTAGGCTAGCCAAGATAAGGAGAAAAACAACATGGGTGAAGCATCATGGCTATGAAAGAACATCTTTGGAATACTATGCAGATCCAAATGTAAGTGTTACAACTCATCATTGATAGTGGTAGTACAGAGAATATAGTTGCTAAAGAAATGGTTCGAAGGCTTAATTTAGCTTGTCAAAAACATCCTCAGCCTTATAAGTTTCCTAGCGCCAAAAGGGCCACCAAGTAATAGTAGATTGTACATGTTTATCTTTTGATATTGGAAACTATCATGAGGAAGTATGGTGCAACATCATTCCCATGGAAGACTACCATGTGCTACTTGGGAAACCATGATAGTATAACAGATAAACCATGCATCATGGAAAGAAAAACACATATTCCTTCTCCAAGGATGAGAAATAAATTGTTTTTCTTCCACTCAAAGAGGATGAGAAATATTATATGTTGTTTGTGTTAGCTAAATAATTAATGATATTTGTGAAGGAAACTAAAGAATGTTATGCCATCCTCCCAAGAGAAGTGGAAAGGAAGTGCACTAAGGAAATTGTTCTCGAAGAAGTGGAGAAGTTTTTGAAAAAATATATGGACAACACTCTAGTAGATATACCAAGTGTGTTACCACAATTAAGAGGCACTACCCACCAAATATATTATGTACTCGAATCCAATTTCCCAAACATAATTGTCCATATTTCATTTTATCTTTTGTGACTGGAGGAATCAACAACTGGGTGGGCTCGTACTCGCATGACACGGGATCGATTCCAACCACTACCACTATAACCTTCAAGTGCGTTGCACAACCCCCAAGCATGGCATACGAGCTAGGCGAGGTCTGAACCAACGACGTTGCAAAGAGTGCCTTAATAGTACACTCTATTGCCAATTGATCTACACCCCTAAGGGCATAGTTTTCCATAGGTTAATCCCAAAAGAAAACGAGAATTTAAACAAATGGATTGTTGATTGTTGGATAAAGATCTTGTTTGGGAAAGTTTGAGTCTATGCTTTTTTCCTTTAGTGGTCACTTCGAAGAAAGATAAAACACGCAGAATATGCAATGATTTTTGAGTTGTCAATAAGATAACAATAATATAGACTCACATTGATAAGAATGGATTCAATAGTGAACTATCGTAATGGAGCAAAGTACTTCTTGAAAATTGATCTAAGAAACAATTATCATCAAATAAGAATTAGGGAAGGTGATGAATGGAAAATGACATTCAAGTCTAAGACCAGATTAGATGAATGCTTATTCATTCCCTCTGGATTAACAAATGCTCCCAACACATTTATGAGGATAATGAAAAAGGTATTGAGGCCCTTCCCAGCTAATTTTTTTAGTGTTTATTTTGATGACATTTTGATTTTTAGCAAGTCCAAAGAGTAACATTCATAGAATCTGTAAACTATTTTGGATGTTTTAAGGAGAGAGCAATTATGTTCCTTTATGAAAGACAAGCTAATTTATTTGGATTTTGTAATTTCCCAAAATGGGATAGAGATGGACACTGACAAAGTGAAGGCCATATTGGAGTGGCCCACTCCTACAAGTGTAACCAAGGTAAGAAGTTTCTATGGGTTAATAAATGATTATATAAAGTTCATTTGTGGTTTTAGTGGGATAAGAACACCTCTGATATATTTCCTTAAAGGAAAAATATTTATGTGGAATCACAAAGCACAAGAACGTTTTGAATTGTTGAAAAGAAAAATCACAAAGGCCCCTCTTATTACCAAATTTCAACAAAGTATTTCAAGTAGATTGCGATGCCAATTGAAGTTCCATCGATGTGTTTTTGAGATAAGAAGGAGAATAGTTTCTTATTTCATCTAGAAGTTAATTGATGCAAGGAGAAATTACTTGATATATGACCAATAATTTTATGTCAATGTTAAAGCTCTCAAACTTTGGGAATACTATTTATTGTCAAAAAGGAGTTTGTAGTATACATTGAGCATTATAGGGAAAATTTGAAATCTAAAATAGGCCTCCTAAGAAAAATAATACTAGCACATCCACATTAGAAGTGGATGATGAACATAGATAGGAATCATAGGAATCACCATTCAAAAAGTGTATTTCTATAAAAAAAAAAAATAAAAATGTATTTCTTTCAGTATTACCATATACAACATATACAATAAAATCCATAACTGGTGCAACTGATTCCTAAGGATTTGGAAGGGAAGTGTAATATGGAGGTAACAAAATATTTATTGTTGAGGGCCTTTGCAATTATTTGCTCGCAATATTGTTATGATACAATTCATTTTGGAAGCACTTGTGATTGTAGTAGATAACAAGAAAGGTCAAGGCGATTTCACTATGGTCCAGGACACCATCGATTCAGTTCCAATGAATAACCAGAATAACCAAAATTACAAGAGGTGAGTTTCTTTCCTAAGAGAAAAAAGTTCGAACTATATAACAAATTTCACCATAGTAATCTGGGTTAATTTGAAAATGGTCATAGACAGATGCCAACAAACAAATAAATGAATCACGGTTAGGGTTACTCAATGTATGGTTGCATTTTCTGATTCATGATTTTGGATGAAAATTTCAAAAGTTGGAACAAACACATGAAGTTAGGTTTCATCCTCGACAACTGTTTGTTTGTTGAGGATCAATATAATATTTGATTGAAGGATTAAATAATTTCGAGATAAGAGACTTTTATGAACAAAAAATAAACTCTGTGACTCTTATTTTAGCTACCTTTCAAGAAGAAGGTGAAAATTTCTGCAGAGAAGTTATTCATAATTCTAACTGGCTCGGATGCCACTAACATAGTCATCACTTGGAAAGATAGCTCGATATCGAGTGGTGAGATGTTTGTGTAATGCCACGAACACTGAAAAAGATGCAGTGAAAAACCTAAATGCACGCCACTCATAGTGAAAAACCCGAGGAACAGTAAATAAAGTGGCATTAATAATTGGATGGGCTTACTTAGGTTAATCACCCTCTTTAATGTCAAATGACCATGTTTTGACATGCAAGGAAGTTAATGATTAAAATCATAGCCTTTAATTTAGTGTGACGACTATCAATATTCAGAGCATATCAAATCATATCCATATAAATCACATCTGTAATTAAAATATCATTAACTCTGGCACTTGTCAATAGGTGTAGGCCTATATCGGAGTAAAAGTAAGAGTTCTGAATTTTCAAAGAGAAAGAATAAAAACTACTTTTCGAATCATATTTTTAACTTATTTTCTTATAGGTTTACTCAAATTTCAAGTGTAGGCACTCATTGGGTGCAAAATTAAATTTCACATCCAATGAGTACTTTTGATAGACACATAGTGAGATAAATTAGAAATACATGAAAAAACATGTTTATTTTCATGTATTTCCATTTTATCTCAGTGTGGGTCTATCAAAAATATATAGAGTGGGTACTTGTTGGGTGTGGAATTTAATTCTGCATCCAAAAAGTTCCTACACTTGAAGTTTGAGTAAACATATAAGAAGATAAGTCAAAAATATGATTAAAAATAAGTAGTTTTCTTCATTTTCCTCCAAAAATATTTATCCAGCCTTATGGATGACATCATCATCTTGAATCTTATTGGTTCTTTTAAAGTTAATTTTGCCTTATGGATGACATCATCATCTTGAATCTTATTGGTTCTTTTAAAGTTAATTTTGATAGTATATTTTGTGTTTTGAGACCTAGTTTTTACCTCAAATTTGCCCTAATTGGTCAGCTTTGGAGCTCATTAATTTCCAGCCAAAACTTAACGAGAGACATGTTAAGTGGGTGAAACTTTTGCAAGAATATACCTTCATAATACAACAAAAGAGTGAAAAGTCCAATTATATTGCAATTACATTAAGTAGAATAGTTAATATACTAATCACCATGTCAATGAAAGTTGTTTTTTTAGGATAAAAGGAGTTATATGAAGATGATCCAAATTTTGGAAAATCATGGAAAATTTGCAAGAATCTCATTGAATTTGATCGAACTCTCTCTCTCTCTCTCTCTATATATATATATAAAAGATGGTTTTCCATTTATAAAGAAGCAATTGTGCATACCAATGAGGCCTTTAAGGGAACAATTGACTAGAGAGTTTTACAATGGAGGATTAGATGGCTATTTTGGCCAAGACAAGACTCTAGTAGTAGTAAAAGAATGATAGTAATAGCCATCCTTGAGGAGTGTTGTCATAAGAGTTGTTAAAAGATGTAAAACCTATCAAATGGAGAAAAGAAGAAGTCAAAATATAGGGTTGTATACTCCATTACCTGTACTTCCTAACAAGCCTTGGATATATATTTGTAGGCATTGTTTTAGGGTTGCCAAGGACACAAAATGGGTTTGACTCCATATTTGTAGTTATTCATTGGTTCCCAAAACTACATATTTAATTCCATGTAAGAAAACTAACGACTCTCAACAAATTGGTGATGTGTTTTTCAAAGAAGTTATAAGAATACATAGTTTTCCAAGTAGCATTACTTCAAACATAGTTAATAAATTTGATAGTTACTATTGGAAATATCTAGATGGAGAAAGATGAATACCAAACTCCAATTTATTTTAGCATACCACCCAAAATTTATGGTTAAATAAAGGTTGTTAACAAGACCCTTAGGAATCTATTGAGATGTCTACTAGAGAGAGGTCAAAGTAGTGGAGCAAGCTGAGTTTACATACAATATATCTTCAAATCAAATATTCTCACTATTCCAAGTAGTATATGGAATCATCCCTAGAGGAATCACAAATTTAGTGAACTTTCCTTATGAAGGAAGAAATAGCAATGATGCTAAAGAGTATGTGCAACAGATGCAACAATTACATGAGAGAGTAAAGAATCACGTAGAATAGAGTAACTCTAGATATAAAGATCAAGATGATCATTCCAGAAGGCGGACACAATTTATAATTGGAGATTTGGTCATGGAATTCTTGAAGAAATAGAGGTTTCCTTAAGAATATATAACAAATTAAAATGCAAAAAATGGCCCCTATTAAGTATTAAAAAAATTATAGAATAACACCTACCAAATTGTGTGACTGGAAAGCATTGGGATACCCCCAATATTCAATCTTGTAGATCTATATTGGTATCACGAAGGAGATGAAGAGGAAATGGAAGACGAAGTTGAAGAAATGGTAATTTGGAAGAAACAAGTACCTAAAAACAAACCAGATGAAATAGCGGAAGTACTAGATGAGAAGGTTACTTAGACCATAAATGTAAGTCATAAGCAGTATCCGGTAAAATAAAGGGGGAAAGTGTAAGATGAAAGTAGTTAGGTGTTTGAACCTAATTTCAAAAAAATAAGAGGATGCAAGAAATGTGCTACTATTTTGAGTGAGGATGCTCGAATTCTTCTCCTACATGAGGACAATTACGTACAACTATTTGAACTAACACTTGGCAAAACCATTCTTCCACTTTACACAGCTAGAAAAACCTTTCTCCCATGCTTTCTTGAAATCCCATCGAGAAATTCAAGGAGGGTTTAATTTAACTGTATTTTTGTTTTATTAGATAATATTGTTTTTTTTCCTAGATAATAGCAAGGAGGGTTTAATTTAACTGTATTTTTGTTTTATTAGCTAAGAGGTTTAATTTAACTGTATTTTTGTTTTATTAGCTAAGATTTTCTTTTTGTTCTAGATAAGAGCATATAAGTTTTTGGGTAGATGGTAATAAGGGATTTTCAAGGATTTTCAAAGATGAAGGTATATCCATCGTATGGTATGTTTTAGATTATCTTCTATAACAACAAGTTGTTTCTTTAATCTTAATAAATCTTGGAGATAGATGTTATGTATTCAGTGTATTCAAGTTAAGTGTAGGTAAAACCCGTTTTTTTATCATTGGTTTATTAGGTTTGTTGTATAATATTGTGTAAGATATACATTGTTGTATCTTATTTTTGTAGTTTTTAACCCCCTTTTAATAGGGACACTATGTGAAATGGTCCACTACACTTGCTCCTTATTTCTTGCTTATTTCTTTGAAAAGTATATCATATTTTCTATATAAAATGTTATGTACAATTATAAATCAAAATCTCAAAGAAAATGTAAAAAGATAGCAAGTGCTTACCCATCCTTATATGTCTATTATATCTCTAAAATCCTACATCAACCCTTTCCTCTAACTCAAGTTTTTCCATCCACATGGGACCTCCACCCTATATAAACATATTTTCTTTCACATAACTTATCATAGCACTAAAATCTCCCACTAAAATTACTTCTTCCACTTGTAAAAATTTAGAGATATCTTATTTTAGATACATACAGATCATCATGAATAATGCCTAGAATTTTATATATTAGGGATGGATGAGGAGAAAAGTAGCAAGCCACAATATTATTATACTTGGGAATTTATTTATTGTTTATAAAACCTAAGTACGTTAGGTATTTATCTTCCTTAATAGTCCCATGGTTCTAGAATAAACACATCAAAATTATCCAAAAATATATCTAAATTGTCTACCTTATTTGAAGATGTGACTACTCCACGCACAAATCCTCAAGGTCTCAATTTCCTATGCTTCATATTGTGTTTCATGGTCTCTATCCTTGTTCCCAAACTCAAAGTGCATCCACTATGTTCAACTCTTAAATGTTCATTGCAAACTTGATGAACTRGTTTTCATTTMTAWAATATCTTGTTTTTCTTCTTCCTTGAGACCAATAATTATAAGGTTAAGGGTTTTTCATGTTTCTCTTGTTCTTTTCTGGTTACACCAGTGATGATTTCTTCCATATCTTCACTCTTAACTTATACTTCCTCCTCTTCTTTCCTTGTCTCATTGTTTAACTTTACCTTCTTTATGTTAGTGCTCAAATTATTGACCCTTTAAGAAAAAAACTTAGTTTTTCATTTATCTAAAGAAGATGGAATATTTGTTAAGCAATATTTGAATATGGACTTACATTAATTTGGAATATTTGTTAAGCAATATTTGAATATGGACTTACATTAATTGCATCTAAGAATGCATTTAGAGAATGATTTTGACATGGTTCTCTCATTATTGTCTTGGGGATATTACCATTTGATTGTGATATTCTATCTCAAATGCATTCTACTCCTTGACATGCCCCCCATCCCATGAGATTGGTGTATCTTACACCCCTGTAGATGTATTTGTTGGTTATCTTGGAACCCATGGAACTAATTCTTGTTTCCATGATTGTGGTTTTATTGTTTAAGTTATTTTGGTTCTAAATGTGGTGAATTTTTTTGTCGCAGTAGTACTACCTCTTGAAGAATTTTGTTTATTGGTTTGTTTTTCCCCTTCATCTTCGATCTAATTTTCATAGCTATTATTTAGGTTTATAATGGTTCACAAATTGGCATGTGAAAATATTTGACTCAATTTATGTGATATGTGATGACATTTGTAAACTTTTTTTTTCTATTATATGTTTGACTTGGTTCTCAATTAAGATTTTATGCAACAATGTTGGTACATAATAGAAACATTATCATGCAAATCAACACAAAAAATTCTTTTTTCCTTGTCAAGGGTGGAGTTTGTTCAAGGGATTGATTTTCACAAAAAAAAATAGAGATTCTCTCAAACCCCCCATTCAAATTATTATTCTACAGTTTATCATTGTCAACAGACTTTCTTGTTGTTTTTCTTCTCCTATACACTAATTCTTTCAATGAATTTCTTGATCTCTTCGAGAATTGATTCATTGGACTTATTGTGAGTCTAAGTGAAAAGTTGCACTCTTTCTTGTGTAATGGTTAATCTATTTCCTCTTGTGTAGTTTTTCAAATATTTCTACTTTTATTTCCCCCACTTGGACTATGTCCTTTCCAACAATATTTCTCCATCTCTTAAACTTACAATTACTCACAAAGTCTAAGACAAGTATAATAACTGACAACGGAACTAATGTTGTAATTTAATGGATTACATATATAGTCTAATCTATTGGTCCAATTGTACATATATAAATGCATAACCACAATAATACATGACTAATCTATAGAATATAATACACAAACATGCATAGATATTGGGATAAGAAACCATAGATGTAGCAATAAATATTCTTAATTATATCATGGTAAACCCAAAATCTCCAACCTTACAACATAGGAGCAAATTCCCTTTTATAGATAAAGAGGTAGGAAATTGAAGGTTAACTCCTACTTGTGATATATGATAAAAACATTCTAATATTTGATGAAGTAGAATTCTATGTAAGAATTAAAGATGAGGGCAAGGAGAGAAGTTAGGATGATGATTTCATACAATCAAGTTGAGTGATTCATGTAGATATTGTTGGAGATAATTATGGAGATGGTAGAACTAAATATCTAATTATGGCATAGTTGTTATGGTCACCTAAAGTTATATTAAGGAATATATTGTATAATAGAAACACATACAAGAATGGAATGATTGAATAGAAATTTCCCTTTCAGGGGTTTCTTGAGTGTAAAATTTATGTATCCCTTGCTTAATATGTGTTTGATTATATTTTTTGCTAAATCCTAAACTAAACATAAAGTAGTTGTAACCATTTATAATTATATTTAGTTGGTCGATTGATATGATAAGTTGACCAACTAATCTAACCATTCAATGGTCAATTAATCATCTAATTAAACTAACTTATCCCTAAATACTTATATTAGTTACAATAGAGTAATGTATATTTATATCTATGACAACAAGCAAAGTTATATCACTGGCACATGAAATGGGTTGAGTTCTTGAATAAATACTCATTTGTGTTGAAGCATAGGTTGAGAAGGTCAATTAGAGTTGTTGATGCCTTGAGAAGGAGGAAAACGGTGTTGACCACCATGACAGTGAGATAGTACAGATAGAAATGATGAAAATTTTGTATTAAAAATATGTTGATTTTTTCAATGTGTGGAAATATAGAAAGTAGCCATAGAGAAAACAACAAACTTCATTCTTGTATTTCTTTATATAAGAAGGATCTTAGTATAGAAATCCACAATTATGCATTACGAGAGAGTCACCAAGGAGGAAGCTCATTTGGGAGTTCCATAATGGTGCTTTGAGTAGATGTTTTGGCATCAAGGATACCAATGGGTTAGTTTAGGAACAACACTATTAGACAAGAATCACGGAGGATCTGAAAAAATGGGTTAAAAACTTGTATAATTTTCCACCATGCAAAATGGAAAAACCAAAATATGGGATTATAAAATCCATTGCTAGTACTATAAGCAACATGAGAAGATATCAACAAGGACTTCATGTTGTGATTGCCAAGAATCCAACATGGTAATGATTCAATATTCTTGGTTGTAGATAAATTTTAAAAAATGGTACATTTCATTCCCTATGAGAAAACTGGTAATGTAGTAAAAACAAATGTTTTATTCTTTGTAAGAGTTATTTACATGGATTTCCAAGAGGCATAACCTTAGAAAAATACAACAATTTTAGTGGTCATCTCTTGATCCAAAATGGATCTACGTAGTTACCAATACGACTTTATTGGTTCTTTGGGGAAGGGGATATTGAATTTGGGATCTATTTGGGTTGACAATTAAGGGAAATTTGAGGTCTAAAATGGGCAATACGACTTTATTGATTCTTTGGGGAAGGGGATATTGAATCTGGGATCTATTTGGGTTGACAATTAAGGGAAATTTGAGGTCTAAAATGGGCCTCGTGAGGAAAATAATAATTAGAATAATAAAATAATGATTAAAATAATAAAATAAGAGTTATGAATTTTCAAAGGGAAAGAAAAAAACTATTATTTTTAATCATATTTTTTACTTATCTTCTTATAGGTTTACTCAAATTTCAAGTGAAAGCACTCATTGGATGTGGAATTAAATTATGCATCCAATGAGTACCCACTCCACATTCTTTTGATAGACCCATAGTGAGATAAACTGGTAATACATGAAAACGCATGTTTCTTTTCAAGAAACACATTTTTTTCATGCATTTCCAATGTATATCACCATGGATTTATCAAAATTATGAGGAGTGGGTACTCATTGTATGTTCAATTTAATTCCACATCCAATGAATGCCTACACTTGAAATTTGAGTAAACCTATAAGGTGATAAGTCGAAAATACTGTTAAAATTTTTATTTTTTTTACATCACCATCTTGAATCCTATGGGTTCTTTTAAAGTTGATTTTGATAGTACTTTTTTTTGTGTGTTGAGGCCCATTTTTTCCCTCAAAATTACCCCAATACGGTTTGGGTCAAACACGGAGGACTCAGGCCTTAGGTTATTTTTTTGCATTCTATGGCTCAATATCTTTCAAAGAGTGGTTTTATTTTACAAAATGCAGTTTGTATGTAAAAGTTATGGCCTCGACAAGGTAATGATCTAAATATTCCCTACAAGTCTAAATGGTGACCATGTTAGCTCACCATAATTTTAATATGGGGACTTAGTAACATGTGGGAATATACTAAGTATTTATAGAATCATCATGGAGGTTACAAGAGGGTTTTGAAACCTTAAACCTAACTCTAATTCTAGATATCAAAAACCTAACAGAATGAGGGGAAAGGGTTCATTTTCTCACTAAGCAATGGATGTCCTGTAGTATGAGTAGAAGTGTGGAGGAGATACTAATAGATTAGAGAGATAGGAACATGTTTTAGAAGATTGTAAAATACCATAGTGTTTAGATTCATTGTATGCTTGGATAACTTTCTAAGCTATATTGAAATCTCCATAATGTAAAATGATAGAGAGCCAAGTGCTTCATTGATGGTTGGTTTTCCTATATTTAGTTTCAAGGGTAAATATGTGTTTCATTGTATGGGGGTGAAATCACGAAGGTGGGTTACACTTTCGTGACAATCAGGTCTCCAAAATTCCGAAAAACATTTTTTCGGCTGAAAGATATTGTTTTCGGCCGAACTATTTTTCGGCCGAAAAAATAAACGTCAAATCGAACGGTGCAATAACCGCCCCCTCGATTTGTGTGTACAAATTTGGTCGATCGGATATTTTCTTTCCGGCAATCCGTTTTCGGTCGAACTATATTTCGGCCGAAAAATAGTTCAGTCGAACTATCTTTCGACCGAACATTTGTTCGGCTGAACATTTGTTTATATATTAACCACACATCGATATTGGAATGTTTTACAAAAATTTGTTGTTGTATGCTGTTGTGTGTTGTCGTTTGCTGTGTGTATTCGTTGTCGTGAGCTGTTGTGTGAGGAGGTCGCCAGGAGGTCGTGAGCGCAGCGGACGTGAGCGCATCTGAGGTCGCCGGGAGGTCGTGAGCACATGGGTCGTCGAGAGGTCGTGAGCGCTGGGGTCGTCGTTGCGTTTGCAACAGGTAAGTTTCTAAACAATTGATGTATGTTTAAAATATTTGTTTTAAATGTAAATATTTGTTTTAAATGCATTTTTGGACTGTTTTAAGTTTTTATTACCGTAGCTTAAGATACCTATTTAGTTTTTCTCATGTGTGAAGAGGCTGAATCAAATCATCCACTGGAGAAAACAACTTCTTATCGGCTATCACTGCTCTCTGAATGATACATTTTACTTTTATTTCCGCTTCCCTGTGTTCTTTTCAGAAGCCCTAGTTTTTTATATGTCTAATCTCATGTATAACCTTGCTTTCTTCCTATCAATTTACTTGAAATTATTTCATGTTTGGCTCTTGCATATCCCAAATCTCATACATATCCTTGCTTTAATTCTATCAATTTAATTGAAATTATTTCATGTTTGGCGCTCGGTAACCCAAATCTCATGCATAGAATATATTTAATTAAAAATATTTCATGTTAGGCTCTGCTCTTTTTAAATTCAAACCACTTGGTTGGAAAAACTCGATAGTAGAAGGCATTCTTAACGAGCCCTTTGAAACCCTCATTCGCCAATGAACCAAATCTCTGCTATAGGTATGTGTGGCTCTATCTTCTCTTCCCTTCTCTCAATCTTACGGCTCCCGGTGTCTGCCATGTTTATTAAATTTAAGTTTTCATTACCGTAGCTTAAGATACATATTTAGTAGTTAGTAGTTAACACACCCGTGTTGTTTTTCTTATTAGTTTTAACATGCTGGCTTTGGTGTTTATCCATCTGGATAGTAGTTAGCCTCACTGTATTTTGGG
>JZKD02S2264607.1:164208-229117 GCA_000966675.3 Picea glauca
GCAAACGCCCCCAGGACTCGCGATTCCTCGAATCCCAATGCGCCCTTTACACGCTAGCTCTCTTGGCTAGGCCCCTAGCTCACATGACCACTATCCCCAAGACCGCAGTCTTATCCCTCGTCGGGGCTACGGGGTTTTCGATGCCAAAATGCATTGGCTCATGGGATTCCCGATCCCTCGAATCCTAACTTCCCGCTGTGTTGACAGCTGGCTTCCACTCATCGGGGTTTCGGGACTTATATTGTCCCAATTCTCACGGCCTCGGGAACTTCGATTTCCCGATGCCGAATATCCCAACTCTCTACGGATTCCTGACACCTGTCTCCCTAAACGGACGGCTCAGATTTTTCCGGTGTTTCGAGACTTAAAGTGTCTTGATCTTCTTGTCCTTGAGAGTCCCAATATGCCGATGGCTGGACTCCCGATAGTAAACCCTCGAACAACTCCGGTTCGATCCGACGACTGATGGGTAATTGGGCCAAGATCTAACGGTCTATATCTGTTCTTCCTGCACATACAATAGAGACTAAACTCCGAGTACCTTAACTCAATCCAATGGTCGACGGGATTTATGAATGAGATCCAACAGCTCAGAGTGTCCCTCCTTGTGTATTCCTCCACTACTTCGTGGATGTGGAAGGATCAATGGTCCAAATGTTCTCATGGACCCTGGGGAATCCTACGATCTCGATTTCCTTGCTATTCACGAAGATAGAGGAAAAAGGGCAAGAGGTGTAACACTCTTACTACTCTGTCACTCTGATGGTCGTGAATGACCATGGTTCTTCCGACATGATCTCTTCCGTCGATTCGTTACTTATCCCTACGCTGCTACTTCGAATTCTTAAGAGGGTCATTCTTCTTCGTACAAGGTTATTAAGACTTTCACGTTCAAGTCCTTTTTCTGGGTTCTTGGTGAACCTTTCTAAGAAGGGAATCTCTGTGAAGAGATCTATTCCAGGGCATTCCTGGAAACAGACAAAGGGAAACAAACTCCCGAGGATGGACTGGAAGTCTGACTTGGTTTATCTCATGCATAATTAAATCCATTTATCAACATAAGTCATGCATGTTTTCCTCTGTTATAAGCATATATCTATTCATTCTTATCAAACACTGCACAAACATTCTTACACTGAAATCATTCACAATTTCATAGTTCTATGAGCATATATGTATATATATATATCCGTCTATAAATTTCAAGATGCAATATATAGAACACTTATCATAGATAACACCAGGAGTGGGTGCGAATACTGAGAGGGGTGCTCGTTTCCACCCAACCGTAGGCTCAGCGACTCCCAACGGATTTACCACTAGCCACCCCTGAGGTGAGACCACGATGCTCTGAGACTGCGTCTTTCTGTCCGCCAGTGACTAGGAGAGAAGGTTGCAATCCTTCCTCTCTGCTATCACTCACTCTGCGTAATGCCAGAGTTCCCCTCGCGTCTGCCCTCTTCAATCGCTTCTGCCATTCGCCTTATCCTCTCGTGAGGTTGTGTGTGGCACGATTACCCTTGCGCCGATCAGGCCTGACGACTCTACGGATGGGCGGTTCACCATCCCATCCCTCATCAATTCGTCTACCTACCAGCCTGCGAGGCATTAAATTTCAGGGCCAGCGAGCCGCTTTTGGTTCTCTAGGCTAGTGGAGTCGAAATACGGTATTTAATTCTCGGTGGAAGTTAACACCACCTTTTCAGGGGCCTTCCACCGCCATCGTGGTCTCTTTTTTTGCACATCCCCTCTCAGCAGTCCTGCAATAAATTCAAAATATCATTCACATTCATTGACCTCTTCGTCAAGGTCCATTTACATCACATATTCACATTTATGAGTTTTCCATAGTCCTTGGCCAGTCCAGTTATATTTACAAGCTGGGGGAAACAGGGTGTTACAGGAAGCTTCTATTAGGTCTTCTTACATCCGCCTTATTCTATTTTATTGAAATGCCTTATTAATATTGACCTTTATTACATCCGAATACATTGATCTACCTATGTGCGGGTTAGGACCTTAACAAATACAAGCAAGAGTAATGCAATATTGAAGAAAAATATTCTAATGGAAGAAAGAAAGGGGATAGAAAAAGTGTTGATGTGGATGAAAACATTTTCTACACAACAATGCAAAAGGAAGTGACCCTAATTAGCCTCTACCATAAAGAGTAGAAGGAGATGATGAGGTTATTCCATATAAATATTAAAATCAAGAAAAAATCATATGCTTTGTTCGATTTCATTTCACAAGAAAACCTCATTGAAAAAAACCTAGTAAGTAATATTGGTTTAGAAATGCATGATAACTTTCAACCATGTTGTTTAGGTTCAATGAAAGAAGATGGAGAGTTAAAAGCTACCAAGTAATGCAAGCTTATATTTTCTACTAGTGAAAATTTAATTAATGAAAGAAGTCTATGAAATGTCTCTGATGTCTATTGTGAAGGGTTTAATAGTCCCTGTATGCATATGAGGGATGTTATATTCATGAGAAGGGAAAAAAATATTGTGTAGTTAAGGATGGTAAATATTTTTTCATCAATGCATAGAATGGGAATTCTAATATCTCTCTAGTGGGTGCACACCAAGCTAAAAGATTAACCATCTCAACCAACTGGGAGGTATTTTAGTAACAAAGTGGGAGGAATTTTAATAACAAAGTGGGAGGTATTCAAGTACCTCTTCAATTCCTAGTTTGATCACATCACTTATGAAGAGGATGAGAGGATTCAATGGTACTATTACTATAAGAGACAAGGATAAAGTATACAAGACTACACTATAAATTTTTGAAAGGAATCCTTTCAATTGGGGGTAAATCCCAACCCCAATACGGTTATAAAGTACCTTGGTGGCCTTTGTAGCCACATAAAGAGGAAAGTTATATTATTCAATCCCATGAGAATGTATGATGCATGTGTGTAGGCCTAATACAATGAATATGATAAGAAGTAGGGTGATCCAGATGATATTGAGAACGACATGAAGGAAGAGATATAACAAGGAAATATATAGAGATATCGCAAGAAACATAGTAATACACTTAAACTTAGATTCTATTAATGATTTTTTGGAATACAAAAGACTGTAAAATGCAAAACACACAAGATAGCTAGAATGGTGGTAGCTTATCTTTGAAAAGAGAGTTGTGTCGAATACACTCATTACAAGAAGATGATTACAAAGAGGTCGAAAAGGCCTTTTTAACATAAAACATCAATTAGAAAACCCTAAACATCCAAAACCCTAACCCCAGAAGATGGAATTCCAAAAGATTTGTGGGCCCTGATGTGGTTAGTTGATACATCAACTTCTCGAGGGCACATCGTTTGCATACAATCTTTGTTTGGGGAATTCAGTACCCTATCAAAAAGGTATAGCTAAGGATTACACATTATGTTTGGCCTAACATCTACCTTCATAAGCATGATAGGTGCTGCCACACCAAAACAATGTCATTTAGGGCCTCAAAACGACCCCAAAAGTTTGGGACCTGAAAAACAGTAGAAAAATTGTCAATATGTGGAACCATTCTAAATTAGTGGAACAGGTGGGTGACCACCAATATCCACCTAGAAAAGTTCTCCCCCCTTAGGATGAAATGGTCCCCATTGTGTTAAGTTCCACCATCATATGGGAAACTTCTGTTGAATCAAAGTCTTGGTGACCCACTTTCCTTGGTGAACAAGTTTCCCTTCTTTTACGACCCGATAGAGTTGGATGTTTTGTTGGCGGGTTCCCTTCATCTTGGTGTCCATGATACGATCTATTGTCGCTTATTTAATGCAATCAATATTGAGTTATGTAGGGGCCAAGTGCCTGGTCACATATGAAGTGTCCAGGAGAGGTGGAAAATATGGTCGAAGCAATTTCACATTCAATACTGAGTGCAAGCCAAGGAAAGGGGGAATACGTAATTCAAAAGCATTCTTACCCACAAAATTGGTGATGGTGTAAGGCCTGTAGTGGAGTTGGATAAGATTCCTATGGGGTCCTATGAGGCACTCTTTCTGCAAATGAAACCATACCTTATCTCCCACCCGATGTTAATCGTGGCGATGCTTGTACTTGGCATTGGATTTCTTCAAAATATCATTAACTTGTTGTTGGATCTACTGCATTCACTCAACAAATTTGGTTGCTCGATCAACATCGATATGAGCATGGGAGGACTCATCATGTGAAACTGCAATGGGCAGAGCTACGTCAATGGGGGCCATTGGTTGGAACCCCAAGAACACCTGAAAATGGTTGTGGCCAATAGAGCTATGGAGGGCTTTATTGTAGCTATGTTGAACATAAGGAAGGCTCTCATCCCATGTGCGTGGATGTTTTTAATTATACATCCTCAAGATATGGACAATGATCATGTCGACTAACTCTATTTGTCCATCGATCTGTGGATGGAAGGTAGTTAATTTGGTCAACTTGGTGTCCATCATCGACCATAGGTTGGACCAAAAAGTACTCAGGAACCTATTATAATGCCCCATATCTTGGCCTTAGGCAGTTAAAACAATGTTGTTTACGCATCTTATCAATTCAATGCTTACTGTTTGTTTGGGCTCGGTTAGATTGAGATATATATTTGAGATGTGTACATCTTGACCTATTTATGTGTTGCATGATATTAATTTTACTATCATATTCTCATGATGATAACAGATTTTGATTTGTTTAAACATGCAAATTAAGATGTGGAATTTAGGTACATGGATACCGATTCAAATTTATGTTGTGAATGCATAACAGATGCAAGACATGATAAAAATAAACATGCATTTCTTAATTGAACGTCAATACAGATATGGAATCTTATATGAAATTATGATCTATATACATGGATATGAGTTATTGATGAACTAACCTATAGGCCGATGAGCTATGTGATATCCAAATGACTACAATGATGAGGTAACATGGATGTCGTAGACATCAAGAAGATAGTGTATGCTATAAGTTATAATTATTATTTAATTTATGATTCGAAATATTGCTATGATTTTTGGTAAGTGTGGTTTTGACAGGACACACAATTTTCCCAGAGTGGTTGTTTGATGATGTGACTCTAAGAACAACAGTTTCACAATAGGGCTTGATGTAGGGTGTTGACCCTAGTTCTATAAGGAGGTGTGGAGGTATTTCCCACCGTTTATCCTCTGAAACCTAGAGTCATGGGAGGGTTGTGTGAAGTCAAGCTCCCCTAGACGTGTGATGGTGACTTCTAGTTGTCTGTTGGGGAATCTTGGTCGAGATGTATGACACTTCCGCTTACGGGTTCTATATGGAGTTAGGTCAATATAGTTGACTCTCCAACTTAGTCCAACATAGGAAAGGATATGATGGAAGATGGAAGTAGGTTTGGAAGGAAGGATGCTTCGATGTTAGTTGAGAATATTGATTGGGGATTAGAGATGCCACTATTATTTACTCACTTGATTCCTACCATGTTTAAAACCCTCTTTTGATTTCCTATTGATATTTTAAGTATGATAATGAGTTATTTATGAATTGGTGTAATTTTTTTCGTTAATATTATTAAATGATGGATTACTTGATCTGTTGTCCTAGATGTCTTGGTATGATCATATAGGAACTATGCACTAGAGGCAATGGTTGTTTATCATTATTACATGCATGAGATATGTGTACGCTAGCTACACACACATACCCTACACATGTACACTAGTACAATTAATTAATGTATTAATTATTAAAGTATATTATTAACTATTTAATTGAATGTTTATTGATTATGTAAATTATATTGCATAAAAAATATCTAGAAGCATTAAATACCTTCTTTGACTTTGATTGATGGTTGGTATGACGAATTAAATGAGCATGGTGGGTTGTCATGTACATTTTGGGGAAAATTGTTAAAATTGCATTTATTAGCTAGCATGCGAAGAAATACTTTGCATTTTATTTATTGTTGTTTAATGCAAGTTATTTATATTTTAGTTTTATTTTAATCTTTTCCCAAAAATCTAGATAAGGGAGGTTGATGGATAATAATGAGGGTGGTTGAGGAGACTTGGGGAAGGGTGTATAGAAACTTGATAAATATGGAGAAGAAGTGGTGAGGAAAGGAGGGGAGGTTTGAGCATGATGAGAGGTTGTGAAATCCTTGGAAGGTATATTTCTTGTGATAGTTTTCTTTGAGCATTTGTGCTTTGTTGTTATTGGATTCATAGGCACAGAGGGCCAAGAAACCGAAAGGTTTCTTGGAGCTAGGAAGTCAGAGAGGCTCCTAGTTGGCTGGGAGGATTCCATTGTTTCACTCTGGGCAAGCAAGAAAAGAATGGTTGGAAGCATCTTCCTACTACTAGCAAAGCTACATTGTAATTGATGATCTTCAACATACCATGGAGGAGGTATTTTCATTGGTATATTGTTGTACTTATGTTTTAAGTTTTAATTTTTAGAGTTAGCATATTACTTAATTCATCATGTTATTTACAGTTATCATTGAGCAAATGTAAAAGAGTTGTGGAAATGAAAATCAATGAAATTATGTTAAATCAAAGTTGTTAATGCATATGTATTTAATGAGTGATTAATTGTTTGATATCCTAGATGGGTGTTACATTTGTATCAATCTAAAATAATTGTCCGTGGAAGCCCAAAATGAACCCAAACACGTTCAAAGAAGAGCTTAGTGGTGGCCTCGGCTATGATGCTCTTATTCCAGGGTACCAAAATTTCTATATTAGAGAATCGATCAACGACCACAAAGAAATAGTCATTCCCATGCTTGGTTGAAGGTATACTAGACATGAAATCCATGGAGATGGACTCCCAAGGCCTATCTGGAGTAGGAAGAGGGGTGTATAGTCCATGTTTATTGATGGTGTGTTTGGAAATGGTGCAAGAATTACAAGATCTGATGTAATTTTGGACATCTTGTTGAAGCTTCGACCAATAAAAATGTTTTGCAATATTTCCACTGTTTTGTCCACACCAAAGTGTCCTTCCACCTGACAATAATGAGCTTCCCAAATCAACTTTGCACGCTCGCTTGAAGGAACACAAAGATGGCTCAGATGGCATAGCGGTCTATCCTGGAGATGAAAGTCTGGAATTGGTTTTCATGTGCTCAATGTTTGATAGGTAGCAACAAAGTTAGAGTCATTATTGTATAGTTTTGGCCACCTGGATGTATCATTCCCATGAGAGTTAAGAAATTTGGTTAGCACCACAAATGGGGGTCGATTGAGGTATTCTACAACGCGGTTGGTGCCTCCCTTCTTGTACTTGATGTTCAAGTGGAATTATTGCAGGTACGTGGACCACTTATTGTGGCAGTCATTTTATAACTTTCCCCATGTCTGCATGAATTGCAGAGGCCTATGATAAATGTGGATGATCATTTCCTTCCCCAGAATGTTATGCTTCCACTGTCAACATGCCTACACAATAGAGTATGTCTCTTTGTCATAGGTGCAGTATCTGCGACAACGTTAGATAGTGTTTCACTATGATAGGCCATTGGATTCCCATATTGAGTGAGTACTGCACCAATAGCATAATCTGGAGCATCTGTCTCAATCTCAAATGGTTATTACAGGTCTAACAGAATAAGGACTGGTGCTAAGTAGAGATGGAATTTCAAATGATCGAATGGTTTCTGTTCGGACGTGCCCAAACAAACTTGGCCTCTAATCCACCCTTAGTCACCTAGCTTAGGGCCCAAGCGATATGAGAGAACACCAATACAAACATACGGTAGGAGTTAGCGAGGCCCAAGAAGATGTGGAGCTCAATCAGTGTCTTCGAGTCTGGATAATCACAGATGACTTAGATCATGGCTGGATCTATATGCACACCCTTCTCATCCACAATGTATTCAAAATATTGGATTCTTTGCATGTCGAAGGAACACTTCTCTAAATTAGCATATAACTTGTGTTGTTGCGGGGTTCCCAGACCAGTTGAATGTGCTTCAACTGTTCCTCCCAATTTTTTCTAAAGATGAGGATGTCATCCAGTTATACATCCAAAAAATATTTTGTGAATGGCCACAATATATCATCCATCATTTGCATGAATGTGGTTGGGGCATTAGTCAAGATGAAAGACATGACCAATCACTCGAAGAGACCTTCTTTAGACTTGAAGGTTGTTGATCCAGGGGATCAAATTTTCCTCAAAAATCAAAGTGCTTGGAATCACTCCAAAATGGACATGTGCGTAGGCCTCGTTGTCACGAACCCAACACAACTTGATTAGGTTCAAACAGACGTCATATGAGCAAGATAACACGTTCTGTTTATTTTTCCAAACATGCAAAATTTTGTTGACTGTACAGTCCGTACAATGCTGGTGTTGCAGCTAACCGTACAGTCCATACAGTTGTATAGTGACATGACAGATGCGTTGGCATGTTGTCTGGCCAGACATTGGCATACTGGTGGACGAATCCAGTGATGACATGTGTCATTATTTTTGGCAAGTGGTATGGTGCCACATGGCACCCCTCCAGTGGTTGGCAAGTGGTAAAAAATTTGGGACTCCACAGGAGTCGAACCCGCGACCTCCAGGCAGGGGTAGTGCTTCACTGCTTTGGCAGGGCCCGGGAAACCAGCCTGCCCATGGTATTTCTTAAACTATATGGTTTGATTTTATTAATTGAATTGAAACAAGATTTTGTTTGGCGGAGTAAAGGGTTGGGGCCTAGTCCCATCCCCCGATGCACATACCATACGCCCTTGTCATATGTCCACTCTAATTACCCTTTGGCGCGAACTGTTTACAATGAATGTTTAGCTTGATCCATTGCTAAGCCTCGACGCATATACCATGTGACCATTTCATATGACTGTTGGCACACACAGACTTGTTAGCACTCCATTGTGTAATCCTCGGTCACATATCGCCTTGCCATATGACCAAACACCTTCGCACGGAGGGAGCTAGTCGTTGGAGCACAGGACTGTTGGGTCGTTGGCCACATGGGGCCATACAACCGAGTTCTCCGCTGGGAAAAGGGGCCAACACACTAATGGTCCTACATTTTCTCCTGATTCGCGGGAACCGTTGTGTATGTTGGGTTTTGGTGTGGAAAACACACAGAAGTTGGGTTATTCTGTCAGTGGGTGTGTTTTGGCGAGCAGGTACAACAAGCTTGAAGGGGAAAACTTCCAGGAGGTTTAACTTCTTCATTTTTTGGCCAAACCAGGTGCTGAAAAAGCCCAGCTAGGGGTTTTTGGACATTCTGAAGCCATTGGAGACATCTATTTTGTATTATGATCACTATAAGAGCCCTTTTTAAGCATAATGAAAATTATCCAAAGGAAGTTGGACCAAGAGATGTATCCCAAGAGAGGGGTGAACTCCTTTATCATTTGTTGTGTTATGTGTTCATTATTGATGGTTTTTATATGTCTGATATGCTGCTCCTGTTTAAGTAAAACTCATTTAATTTATGTGTTAGTAACTTGATCCGATTACCCAAACACATACCATTTTCACACTTGCAATTTTAGGAGACAAGTCTTCTTCATTTTAAAGATCTATTGGAAACAAATTCATTCCATTTTCAGATCAATTGGTATCAAAGCTTTGGTTTTTGAAGGCTTGATTGTTTGCAAGTTTTTTTTTTTTTATGATGCTTACAAGGTTGAATCTCACAAAAGGAGAAGGTCAACTTGTAGAGCCAAGTTCTCAACTATCAAGAAGGAGAACTATCAAATCACCTCAAGCTTCAAGGAGATATTCACCAAGTATGGCTCATGAAGAGAGTCATAGAACTCTTCCTTCAGAGGAGGAAAATTTTAGAAAATCTTTTTATGATATGACTAATATGGTCAAAGTTTTGTTTGAAGAAATAAATGAAAGATTGCAAGGAGAAATCTCCAACCCTCCAAAGGGCAATGGAGACAGTGGTGATAAAAATCCAAAGGGAAATGGAGGGAATGGTGATTATTCACCTCCTTCACCTCCATCTTCCACCTATTCCACCATTTCACAACCACCTCCAAATTCTCCAAAAGAACATGGTAAAACTCCTTTACAAACTCCTTTTCTTAAGCTTGATATTAAGCTTGAATTTCCAATGTACAATGGAGAGGTAAATGTTGAGAAATTAGATAATTGTATTCATCAGATTGAAGTGTATTGTAGGACACAAAGAATCACAGATGATGAAACTAAGATTCAACTTGCTTCTTTAAGATTGGATAGTGCAACACTCATTTGGTGGGAAGCCAAAACTCAAGAGGACATGAAGAAACATGGTAAAATTTTATCCTCTTGGAATGATTTTATTGTTGCAATTAAAAGGCAATTTTATCCATTAGCATACATGCAGAAAGCTATTATGGATTGGCAAAACTTTAGGCAAGCTAAAGGGCAAGATGTGCAAAGCTTCACTCAAGAATTTAGGAGAAGATCTTTGGTATTGGGTATAGATTTGTCTTCTTGAGAAACTTTACTCAAATACATTGGAGGTTTGCATAGCTACGTGAGGCATACAACACTTATGTTTAACCCTTCAAATCTAGATGAAGTTTGTGTACAAGCTACTCATTTAGAGGCAAGAGGAAGGAATGAACCTCAAGAGGGAAGCAAGAATTCTTTTAAAGGAGACAAGGGAAAGAGAAAGTTTGAAGAAAATGGAAAGAAAAATGCTCCAATCAAGAAAGAGAGAGAGAACTCTCATGTAAACATTGTTCAAAATATGGCCATGATGAAGACCATTGTTGGAAACTTCATCCTGAAAAGAGACCCAAAAATTTCAACAACAAAGAGAAACCAAACATCGTTGCAACTGTACAACAATATTTGGGATTTGATTCATAAGATGAAACAAAAATCACAACCATGGGTATTCAAGGTAAGAATACTATTGCTAGCACTAGTTCTTCAAATTCTCCCATCAATGAAACTCAACATGAAAAAGAAAGGATAGAGATTTTCCACATAAGGGTAATTTCAAAACATACCAAGATAGATACTCTTTTTGATACGACATCACAAGCAAACCTCATTTCTGAAGATATTGTCAAGAAACTAGATTTGGAAACCACTCCTCATTCTAAACCATACCCTTTAGGTTGGATATGTGACAATGTCAAATTGCATGTGATAAGAAGGTGTAAACTCAGATTTGTCATCGCTGCAAACTATATAGATGCGGTAGAGCTTAATGTTATTCCATTGGATATTTGTGGTATTGTGTTGGGAAGCCCATATTTATATGGTAGGAGATCCATCTTTCATTGTCATGAGAAAAAGTATCATTTGTTTAAAAATGGAGTTGAGTACATTGTTAGAGCACATACAAAGAAGATGAATTCGTCACTTACAAATGTTGGACAAATGAAGAGACTAGTCAATGCTAGTAAGAACCTTGTACTTTTAATGATTAAACCCAAAGACAATGATGAAGAAGAAGTTCTCAAAGGATGTGATGCAAAGTTACAATCTGATTTGTACGAGGTTGTTAACGAAAATGTTGAGATGTTTCAGGAACCAAGGGGATTTCCTCCTAAAAGGGGTATCCAACATGAGACTCTATTGCATCAAGGAGGTCCTCTTCCAAACATTGACATATGCAACATGTCAGACATGGAGAATGTTGAAATCAGGAAACAAGCCCAAGAGTTTCTTGACAAAGGGGTCATCAAACCAAGCACTTTGCCATGCAGATCACCAATTGGTTTGGTACCAGAGAAAGATTGTATATGATGTATGTGGGTAGATTTTAGAGCCTTGAACAAGACTACGAATTTTATTGTTGAAGGAGACATATGGAAGAAAGTTTTTAAAGCAAAGGAAGATTCATTGTATGCCTTGACAAGCTATGTTTTCCACTTGGTGATAAGGTATAAGAAAGACATTTCTGACAGAGTTGTTGATATTCTTACTAGGCCTATTGTTAGTGATTTAGTTATTTTCAAGCATAATCAGGTCATGCATAAGAGATATTTGGAACAATATGATTTAGATGCTGATGGAAAAAATGTTTATGCAACTTTGTGTCGTACTAACCAAGTTAAGGAATTGGATTTCTATGTGCATAGTAAACTTTTGTATCTTGGCAAGCTATTTTTTTCACAGGGTGAAAGAGTCAACATGATAAGGGAAGCATATTTTTGTCTTGTTGCTGGCCATTTTGGTGTAGGCAAGAAGTTCATTGAACAAGTTCAGTTTGTACAACAAATCGTTCAAGAATAGTTGAGAAAGAGCCAAGCAAAGTACAAGACAAGGCATAACAAGTTCCGTATGGTCTGAAAGGCACCAATCCAAGCAAGGCCAAGTGGTTTGAGATTGGAAGGGTGAGCGAATTGTACCCTCATCTTCAAATTGACTAAAAGTAGTCTTTTGGAGGTCCAAAAGCTTCCCAATGGGGAGGTGTGATCCAGAGGATCATTTTTTTCTCAAAAATCAAAGTGCTCGGAATCTCAAAGTGCTTGGAATCACTTCAAAATGGACATGTGCGTAGGTCTCATCATCACGAACCCAACACAACTTGAATGGGCTCAAACAAATGTCGTATGAGAAAGATATCGCGTTCTATTCATTTTGCCAAACAAGCAAAATTTTGTTGACTGTACAATCCATACACTGTTGATGTGGCAATTGATCGTATAGCCCATACAGCCATACAATGACATGGCAGATGCATTGGCATGCTGACTGGGCAGACGTTGGCAGAAAAGTGGACGAATCCAGTGATGACACGTGTCATTATTTTTGGAAAGTGGTATGGTGCCACGTGGCCCAGTTGTGGGCTACCACGTGGAACCCCTCCAGTGGTTTGCAAGTGGTAAAAATTTTGGGACTCCATAGGAGTTGAACCCGTGACCTCCGAGCGAGGGTGGTGCTTTGGCAGGGCCCAGGCAACCAGCCTGCCCATGGTATTTCTTAAACTATATGGTTTGATTTTATTAATTGAATTGAAACAAGATTTTGGTTGGCAGAGTAAAGGGTTGGGGCCTAGCCCCAGCCCCCAACACACATGCCATACACCCTTGTCATATGTCCACTCTATTTACCATTTGGCATGGACTGTTTACAACGAATGTTTATCCCTGTCCATCGTTAAGCCCTGATGCATATACCATGCAACCATTTCATATGATTGTTGGTGCACGCGGACTTGTTAGCACTCCATTGTGTAGCCCCCGGTCACATATCACCTTGCCATATGACCAAACACCTTCATGCAGAGGGAGCTAGTCATTGGAGCGCACGACTGTTAGGTCGTTGGCCACATGGGGCCATACGACTGAGTTCTCCACCGAGAAAAGGGGCCAACGCATTAACGGTCCTACGTTTTTGCTTGATTCACGAGAACCATTGTGTGTTTTGGGTTTTGGTGCAAAAAACACACATAGGTATGGTTAGTCTGTCAGTGGGTGCGTTTTGGCGAGCAGGTACAACAAGCTTGAAGGGAAAAACTTCCAGGAGGTGTAACTTCTTCATTTTTTGGCCAAACCAAGTGCTGAAAAATCCCAGCTAGGGGTTTTTGGATGTTTTGAAGCCATTGGAGCCATATATTTTGTATTTTGAGCACTGTAAGATCACTTTTTAAGCATAATGAAAATGATCCAAGGGAAGCTGGACTAGGAGATGTATCCCAAGAGAGGGGTGAACTCCTTTATCATTTGTTGTGTTATGTGTTCATTATTGATGGTTTTTATATGTTTGATATGATGCTCCTATTTAAGTAAAACTCATTGAATTTATGTCTTAGTAACTTGATCCGATTACCCAAACACATACCATTTTTACACTTGCAATTTTAAGAGACAAGTCTTCTTCATTTTAAAGATCTATTGGAAACAAATTCATTCCATTTTCAGATCAGTCTTCCATACATTAGTTTTCTCAATCGACACTTGGTGGTAGCCTAAATTTAGATCAATCTTACTGAAAAATTTATCTCCCTTGATTTGATCGAGAAGATCATCAATCTGGGGGATTGGTTACTGGTTCTTGACTATGATATTTTTCAGGGATCTATAATCAAAACAAAGTTTCCATGTCCCATCCTTCTTCTGTACCATAACAATTGGGCTACCAGAAGGTGAGGATATTGGTCTGATGTGGTACTTCAGAATTAGTTCTTGGATCTGGAGTTTGATTTTTTCATTCTACATAACATAACACATATATACAGGGTCATTAGGAAAAAGAGCATTGGGTGTCAAATCAATTGAGTGCTTTACCTAACACTGCAAAGGCACTCCAATAGGTGAGGAAAAGATTTCTTTGTACTCTTATATTGTCTTGTCCACCTGCTACTGTTGTGGAGAGAGACCTCGTGCAAAGGTTTTGGCGATTGCAGTGACCTTTCGTTCACCTTCCAATTGGACCATAAATAGGAAAAATCTTGCAGTCTGAGAGACCACCTTTCTGCACTACTTCATGGGGATCAAAGAGACCACAATTGTTGGGACTGCCTCCAATACCTTGTAGAGTTGACCTCACAAAGTAATAATGACACTACATGGCCTAGATTCCTAAACAACATGATGCTTCCACATATATGGTTTTCCTAAAAGAACATCACAAACTTCAAGGGGGTAAAATCACACAATACCTCATCTTTGAAGGGTTTGATTTCGTAGTGTAGGCGACATTGTTGGCTGACGTGGATGTTTCGTCCCTAGCTGATCCAACCGATGGTGTATGACTGAGGATGCGACGTCATTGTTAGGTTCAATCTCTTGATGACCTTTTTTGAGATTAGATTCTTCTGGCTACTGTTGTCAACAATGAAATGGAGGGGGTTCCCTTCACCCACATATGTGAGTGGAAGAGGGGCTCCACTTCTTCAGGCTCCTATAGTTGGAATTTTTTGGTAGCGATGGTGAAAATGGGTTCTGCATCAATGATTTGTTTTCCCTTATCCGGTTATGAATCAGAGTTTGAGTTTGCATCCAACTTTGAGGCTTTTGTCTCAGCCAACAATGATTGTTTGGAGCAACATTCATCAGTGGTGTGCCAAGGGATTTTGTGGAACTCACACCACTTTCCAATGTCCTTCTTCGACTTCCCACGACCCTTCTTTTCTTATGGCTTGGATTGGTTTTCCTGGGGCTCGCCATCCTTACTCTGTCCTTTTCTTTGGGAATTAGGGCCACCTTTATTGTGCTTCTTCTACGATGGGTTTGCATAATTGAAATCCTACGTATTTTTTGGTTGAACTTTTGCTCGATCTTGACAACATATTGGTAAGCGACTCCCAGTGAGGATATGTCTAGGAACTCCATATATGTTTGGATGTGCCTATGTAGGCCTATGTGGTACTTCAGGACCAGGTGTCGTTCAGAGTCTTTAATACCTAGATTTGTGTGCAAGATATGGAAGATAAGGCAGGGATATAGCAAGGAAACACACATATATATTGCAAGAAACATAGTAATATAATTAAACTTAGATTCTATTAATGATTGTATGGAATACAAAAGACTGTAAAATTCAAAGCACACAAGCTAGCTAGAATGGTGGTATCTTATCTCTGAAGAGAGAGATGTGTCGGCTATTCTCATTCGCAAGATGTTGATTACAAAGAGGCAAAAAACGCCTTTTTAACATAAAACATCAATGAGAAAACCCTAAACATCCAAAACCATAACCCCAAAAGATGAAATTCCAAAAGGTTTGTGGGCCTCGATGTGGTTAGTTGATACGTCAAATTCACGGGGGTGCAAATTTTGCATATGATCTTTGTTTGGGGCACTCGATACCCATTCATAAAGGTCTAGTCAAGGAGTACACATTTTGTTTGGCCTAGAATATGCCTTTGGCTACATGCTAGGCACTATCGTGCGAAAACAAAACATCGTTTAGGGCCTCAAAATGGCCCCGAAAGTTTGGGACCCAAAAAACCATAGAAAAAATGCCAATAGGTGGGTGGCCACTAGTATCCACTTGGATCATATGGGTAGAAAAATAGTTTGAAGTAGTCAAACTAGTATGGAGCTTCCAATAAGGAAGAGAAGATGAAGGGAAAAGGGAAAAATAAGAAGATTCTTGCAACTACACACATGTGCAAGGACCCTAACAACCATTATGAACATTGTAGGATTAATGGTCACTCCAAAGAAAAATGTTTGAAATAACATCTAGAGGTGGGTCCTAGGAACTACAAGGAAGAGAAATGCAAGAAGAAAAATATTATAATGGAAGCAGGAAAGGAGACAGAAAGAAACACAAATGCGGGTGAAAAAATTGTGTGTACAACAATGCAAAAGGAAGTGACCCTAATTAGCCTCCAAAACAAAGAGGATAAGGAGATGAAAAGGCTATTCCATATCAATATTAAGATTAAAAAGAATAAAGTAGATGCTTTGTTCGATTTTGGTTCATAGGAAAAGCTTATTGAAAAATACTTTGGGTTTAGAAATGCATGATAAAGTTCATCCATACCCTTTGCGTTTGGTGAAAAGTGATGCAAAGTTAGAAGTTACCAAGTAGTGCAGGCTTATATTTGTTACCATGAAAATTTTATTAATGAAATAAGTCAATGTAGTGGAAAATAAGAAACAAGTATGAAAGATCGGATGTTTGATAAGAGATACCTTAAAGAAAATAAATACTTATTTATTCTCTTATAGATACCCTTTACCATCACCCTCCTGGCGAACGAAGCAAATGTCCCTTTCTTCCCGGAACAAGGATAGTCGCTTTCCTTTCTTCATAGTTCAAGTAGGTCCCAGTAATAGTAAGTTAGTGACAAGGTTGCTAAGCAATCCCAAGACCGTATGTGTTGGCAAGAGCCTAATCCGGGCCAGTGAATGTAAAGGTTAGGCTAGTCCAAACAACACCGACGAGAGGAGTGTGTTGTGTAGGGAGCCAACCGATGGTCTTCATGTGTGTCTTGTAGGGTTTAGTAGTCCCTATATGCATATGAGGGATGTTTTCTTCCTAACAAGGGAAAACCGATACTGCCTAATCAAGGATGGTAAATATTTTATCATCAATGCATAGAATGGGAAGTCTAATATCTCTCCAATAGGTGCACACCAAGATAAAAGATTGACTAGCTCAACCAAGAACTAGAAAGACAAAAAATTAGAAAGTGTGAAGACATCCTTTAAAGGATGTATCCAAGAGTAGAAGAGCTAGTTGGAAGAGATTTTGCATGCATATAAATAATTATTCCAAGATCCAAAAGGAATGTCACCCAAGAGGGAATTGGAGCATGAGATATATTTATTTCAAGACATCCTTTACCAAATATAGGACAATAAAACAATCCATATTAGCATATGATTACTTAAAGAAGCAATTGCAGGAATTGTTGGAGTAGGGAGTCATAAGACCAAGTACCTCACCATGTGATTCCCTTATCATTTTAGTACCAAAGAAGGATGAGAATTTGAGAATGTGCATTGACTACAAATCATTGAACAAGATCATTCTCAAGAATTTGAATACCCTTTTCCCCATATTAATGATTTGTTAAATCAGCTACACCAAGCAAAGTATTTCACTAAGATGGATTTGAAATCTACATATCATAAAGTTTTGATCAAGGAAGAAGACAATTGGAAGATTGCCTTCAAGATGAAGCAAGATCTATATGAGTATTTTGTAATGCCTTTTGGTTTGAGTGATGTTACTTTTATGTGTTTAATGAATGATGTGTTGTGTCCATATCTAGATTGATTTGTTATAGTTTATTTGGACAACATTTTGATCTTTAGTTATACTTGGGTGAAACATGTTGAACATCTAAAGAAGGGATTGGAGACACTAAGAAAAAATTACCTACTAGCAAACATAAAGAAGTGTGGGTTTTCTAAGCACCCCTTGGTACATTGGGGACATGTGATTGGTGTAGGTGATCCTACAAATATAGAGACCATTCTTATGTAGATCATTCCTACTAATGCAATTTTGTAGAAGAAACCTAATATTTAAAAAAGTTCATGGCATCACTTTTAGTTTTGGAAACACTACTTCATATTATAACATGAAGTGGTAAGAGTTTCTAATAAGGTATAAGTTTGGACAAAAAGCCTTTGAAGATTTGAAGTACAAGACTACTTAAGATTCAACCCTAGCATTACCAAACTTGCAAATCAAGTAATTCAAGGTAGAAACTGACTTGATACCATTGAACCATGTCTTAGAGTTTAAGATGAATCTTATCATGGCTTGGCACTGAGCAGTTCTATAATTACAGTTCAGATCATAGCATGTTATCCTGTGTATTGTTGCACTGCGAGGGGCCATTACAGTGAAGCATAAGAAATATGAATGTCACACAAAAAGATTGGAAATATTGGATGGCAGTGAGAACGTTTTCTGGGAATTATAACTATGGCCCAGAGTATGAAGTCCAGTCCACTCTACTGCTAAAGTGTGAATTGAAGAGCGAGCGGTGTGAATTGAAGAGCGAGCGGTTTTCCTTGTGGGAACGCTCTGAATAACAGAAAGTTGGATGGAGCAGCAGAACCAAAGTCAACCTGACGTTGCGTCCAGCAGCTGTTGGGTCCACTCATATGACCATTGATAACCCAAATAAAAAACCGAAGTTTCTCACCAGCTATATATATTTTTTCCAATTATGGTAGAACCGGACCCTAAACAAATCGTGGAGTACCGTTAATGGAATTGGACGAAAACTTGCTGTCACAATGTGAGTTACACGTGAAATATAATTAAAAATTATTGATAATTTTCAACATTCTTTTAAATCTATGAAAATAAAATAAATTACGATCATAAAATAAATAACGAAATTGTCAAAACTATCAAATCAATTGTTTGATTTAAAAATTATTTCAACATTTTTTTAAATCTATAAAAATAAATAAATAATAAAATTGTAAAATCCATCAAATCAAATTTGACAAATTTGACAAACTATTTAATTTTGAAATTCCTTTCCTTAATCAATTAATGCATCGATAAGCTCTGTGGAAAATAAGAGTAACCGACTCAAAAATCCATCAAATCAAATTTGACAAACTATTTAATTTTAAAATTCCTTTCCTTAATCAATTAATGCATCGATAAGCTCTGTGGAAAATAAGAATAACCGACCCAAAAATCAGAGTTGGAAGACTTTTTTATATCCCTTCTACACATCGGTATGCCTTTTCATGCGAATAACGCTTCTTTCTTGCCTTTCAATTATCCTTCAAAAGGTAAACCAACTTCATAATTGAAAAAAAAAAATCTCTTTCACTCTTTGACTTTGGGACCATCTTATCATTATTGTCCCAAAAAAAAAACCTAAAGCATTATTTTTTGTGATCTTACTTCAATCAAAGTTAGGCAATGAATCACTTACTTTAGAATGAATATATATATTCATTTTACTCTTTGATTTTGGGACCATCTTATCATTATTGTAAAAAAAAATAAAAAAAAATTAAAGCATGATTTTTTGTGATCTTTCTTCAATCAAAGTTAGGCAATGAATTACTGACTTATTTTTTGTGATATTTCTTCAATCAAAGTTAGGCAATGAATTACTGACTTATTGGTTTTTGTGATATTTCTTTAATCAAAGTTAGGCAATGAATGTGACTTTACTCTCTCTCTATATATAAATTTTGAGGTTATACACAAACTTATTATTTTTTGTGATATTTCTTTAATCAAAATTAAACAATGAATCATATATATATATATATATATATATATATATATATATTCTCTTTGATTTTGGGGCTATATCTTTGTAACAAAATTCAAATTCACCTAAAACATTATCTCTTGTGATCTTTCTTCCATCAAAGTAGAGGTCATGAATATTTTTATATAAATGGTTTTTCAATAGATTTAATAATAAATTTTAATTAAGTATTTATGTTTGATTTTTGGTTATGCACATAATGAAATAGTATCTATTGGTCATCTTTCTTCAATCAAAGTCAAAAGGAAATACATATTAAAAATAAATTGTTTATCAATAAAGTTAATAATAAATTTTAATCAAATACTTATGGTTCATTTAATGGTTATATGCATAATGCAATAGTATTTAAAGATAGGTTTATGTTGCAAATAAGGAAAAATCAAGGATGAGGTGCATGTAATAGTGTCTTACATATAAACAAGTAATGCGAAAGTATTTAATTTGGCATGAATATTTTAGTAGTGTATATAGTTTGCTGAGTTTTCCAACACAACAAATGACCCTTATATTAAAGATGTTTTATAATCACTAAGAATAAAAATTGTCTATTCTTGGTGCTAGTGAAGCACACCATGTGGGATCAATATGACATGGGTGTTCACTCAAGGCTCCACCTTCACAAGCTCTATTGATAGGGCATCAACCTTTGGGTATAGAAATCTTGCAGGAGGGGAAAATGTGTGGTAGGATTAGTTGTATGAGGAAACTATTATGTGTATCAATGATGTGATGATCATCCATCATCACAATGTAAGTACAAGGTATTGAATGACAAGGAAAGGGGAGTAGCTCTAGGGGAATTATGGTGTGTTTCAAAGTCAATTAGGAGAGAAGTTGTAGGATCTATTGAGTGTGTAATTGATAAGGGGAATAAAACAATATGGACAATGAATCTTGACTAGTCATTATGAGATCCATATAATATATTTGGAATTGTAGGTGGGAAGAGGCATTTCCAAAACTTGGTTTCAACAATTGGCATGCACTAGCAAATGATGTCTTCCCCTAGTATTTGTGGTAATGGTTGATATTGAATAGGTTGTCACCATGTTCAAAGAACTAACCTCACATCTAGCAGGATATTGTTGTGCTTGTCATCCTAATTGTCGATGTTCACTCAACTTGCCTTCTTCAAATGTTATTTTGTAGGTAGGATGAAATATGTGTATTATGTGAGAGCATCTTTTTCTTTTCCTATTGGAAGGGTAGGTCCACAAGCCAACTGAGTATATTGTTGAAGAAAAAGGCATTTGCATAATGTTGCTAGATAGGATGATGATCAATCATCTCTTAGGGTTTTGAGAAGATGCAAGCGATAACAATACATGGAGTCAAGCCAAGGTTCAAAGAAGATTAAAGCACACCAACTTTCATTATAGAAAGTGATATTTTTTATAATATTAGGTGGTAAAAAATAGACCCAATATTGGGAGAGATCCATGTAAAGGAGGCATAAGTAGTCAATATAATTTGCATTCTCTTATCAAATCTATTATTGTATTTCTTTGCCATTTTATCCAATAAATAGGGTGGGGAAACACCTAAGAGGACATAATATTGTTGACCTACTAGTTGGTAATGTTGTTGTTGATGTGCATGACTATACAAAGAATGGTCTTAGATTTGAAATTAGTTGAGAGTGTGAGATCAAATAGCCACCCTACTATTAATAACAATAGGGGCTAGATTACTCATGCATTTATCATGTCAAACTAGGGGTCTAAATGCTCGCGGGATGCCATTAATTGTATGCCGACTATAGATTCTAAGTTTTCTTGATTTCCTACAATGTCTTTCATTTAAAATAGGAAAAAACCTTAATCTACTTAAACAAAGACTATAAGTGAAATGGCAAATCCAATCTATAATTTATTTTTTAAACCATTCTTATGAAAAACATAACTTGTTGAATCAAAAACTAAATAAAATTTTAGAGAACACACAAATCTACATAAATGAAGTTAACTCTACCTAGGAATTAAAAGTGAAGTTAAAGGAATTAACTATCTTAGAAATCATTCTACCAAAAACTTTTTAAGAAAAAAATAAAATAGTTGATTAAACTATATGCAAAATGTGAATATTAAAAACTAAATTAACTAATATACAACCAATACATATTCATGGCCATGTCTCAATGGAATAAAATGTTGGTTTGTAACTATAGTAACGACACTCTAATTTACTACTTTTATCAATTACATGAGAACTCAATCACTCATCAAACTAAATTAAAAATTCAAAAATTAAAACAAATTATCAAAATAATTCTTAATTTTTTTTTAATCCAAATAAATTCTTAAGCCATTTTGAAACAAAGTCTAAAATCTAATTACCCCAAAAATGCTAGAATAGAGTGGATCTATCATTTTAGATTGTGTATTGGTAAATACACTATTACAACTATATAACCAATTTAAAGACACTATTGTGAGGCCTCTCCAGCAATTCTATAGCAATGTGCACATTCCCAACCACATGGTTCCGCCCTCATTGATTCACAACAAATCCCTTCGTACAAGATATAGCAACTGGGGTCTGGAACACATGGAACTATAGCAACAGGTTACAAACTTTTGACACGTGGATCCACAATTAAAAAAAACTTGTAGTAATGAAAAACTAAAAATAACTTTAAAAACACTTGTAGTAATCAGCAACATATCCCTCCAACTAAAAAACTACATTGGATTCTGGTGGTGGATGGGTCGGAATCGTTTATTGCCCAGATGAAATCGTGCTTAAAAAATTCCCTATGGTGATCTTCTTTCCACGTGAATAAAATAAATTTATGTTAATATTTTGACTTTTATAATTAACATACACGGATTTAGATATTTAATTTTTATTTTATCTTATATTTGCCTATTTCTTTATTTAAATGTCTAATTATGAATCTCTCATACATTGATACTTTGCATTAATTAAAGAGAAACGATCCATTTCTCGTTTAGTGGTTCGATGATAATGTAGAGTCAGTTTTTTTCCCTTTATTTTAATTTAATTAACAATTTTTGTGAGGTAATTAGAATTTCTATTATTATAACATTTGATTTGGTTAAAGTGGTTGGTTTTCTTTCATAAATTATTATTGGAACCATGTCTCCTCTTTACCTTTTCAAATGTTTCCTTAAATTATTGGAACTATGTCTCCTCTTCACCTTTTCAAATGTTTCCTTACTTGAGGAGACTAGCATTAGCATTTGAGGAGGTGACTATTTAGTCATATTTGTATAGGTGTCTACATCACATCTTTGGGTGGTAGGGCATACTGTTTAATCTTTGAGTTTGTTTTGCAACAACTTAATAGTGACTTATCCTCAAGTCCTTCTTTTAATTAAGATTTTGTGATGTACTTCTTTTAACAATCATATAATCATATGGCTAGGGTTGTTATGCAACTATGTTTGTGTGTGAATGGTGGTCGGTCATGGAGGTTATGGACCTAATAATAATGTTTTATCTTGGATAAGAATATGTGTAGCATGGTTAGGTATTAGTGATGAAATTTGATTATCAAAATGCTTCATTATCAAATACATTCAAAAAATTAAATTGCGTGTGTCTTCAAACAAAACAAAATAATCAATATGATTAAATATACACATGAATTCGTCATAATGATAAGTAAAAATTATTTCCAAATTTCAACCCTACTAGGTATACATGCATAAGTGAAGGTGAATACAAACAATTATATACAAGAGAGGCTCCTTAACTTTAGAGGTACTAGTGAATGGTTTGAGAATCTTCTCTAGATTCTTACAACATTGTCTTAGTGATCCGAAAAGATCTTTTAAATGACAATGGTTGAATTATTTAGCATGTGTTAATTAACCAGTTAAGGAAGCTGAATGAAAGAGGAAGAATTATGAATGAATCATGACAATCATATATACATACGCAGATATGAAATAAAGCAAGAAGAACAACAAACCATAAGCACCAATGTGATAATGAAGTTCAACAATCTCGCCTACGTCTATGGGCCTTTGTCTCAGTGGGTGAGGCTTTCTTATTTCTATTCAAAGCTTTAAAATGGCATCACAACAATGTCAAAAGGTTACAAAACTGATATGGTCTTGTTTTACCAGATCTCTAGAACCCAACAAAAGAAATGACACTGAAATCGGATGACCAAAGCTCCTAGAAATGGCCCTCAAAAGTGTGCTCCTCAATAGCTTCCCTGCATAAAAATGGCTTTGGCTTGGCAAATCTTCAGCATAAACCTGCTCTAAATGTCCTCCATGGCTCCAAGAAGCCCTGGTTTATATAGATCTGAAGTTGGTAACCATCTCCCAACTTCCCCCCAAAATTTGGCCTAAAAAAGGGCCCAATATCCCCAAATATTGGCCAAAAATCTCCAAAACTGACCCAAAAATCATTGAAAATCACTATAATATGGTTTAAAAACCACTTTTGCACATAAATTCAGGGCGTAACCCCTTTAGAGTTGCCCCCTGGTCATATTAGACACCTACACGTGGCCACGGGCTTATCTCCAAACGCGATGGCCCCCCTCGACTGTTTTGGCACCTGGTTGTGTGGCTTGACCCATGTGGCCAGGCCTTATCCCTTTCCATGTGCAACTGTGATAAGACTTACCCCGTGGTCAAGCGTCCTAGTTGGCGGGCTAGCCTGACCGACCGGGCACTAATCGTATACACCTACACCACAGTTAAACGCCAGGTCATATGGTAAGTGCACCGAAACCGAGGGTCGAGGGCTACATCCATATCTGCGTGCTATGGTATACTCTGGTCACATGTAGTGGACATATGGTGGTTCGCGTCAGGGGCTGGGGCCTAGCCCCAACCCTAACCTCTGTCGAATAACACATAATTTTAATTCAAATATAAAACAAACCATATTCGGTTAAGATCCAAATGGTAGGCGGGCTGGCTAGCTCGACCATGCCAAGCCCTAGCCTGGTGGGAGGTCTCGCGGTTGAAACTCGTTGGGTCCAAAACAATTTTTCCATAACAATAAACCAACCAATGGGTGCCATGTGGCACCACGCCATTTGCTGAAACAATGTCACGTGTCAAATGCCCAATGATCCACTTATCTGTTGAGATGTCAACCCAGTCACTGCCACTGTACTTGCCACGTGTCGGACCTACCATGTCATCAGTACATATGTGCCACGTGTCACCCTTGTAGTGGTGACACTTGTCACTCCCTGATTGGCCCACTTGTCTATCCACATCAACACTCCGTACGCCCAATCATCTTTCCATGTGGCACCTCTAGATGTTGCCATGTCAGCGCCAATTGTGCCTTCCATGTCAGTTGTACGCCCGTACGACTTGTATAGTCAACTGCCACATGGCACTATACAGACTGTACAGTCATCATTTGTTTTGTCTATTTGGCAAAACAAACAGATCACGATATCAAGAGCATACGATGTCTGTTTGAGCCCACTCAAGTTGCGTTGGGTTCGTATCGATGAGGCCTACGCACACATCCATTTTGAAGCCATTCTGAGAACGTTTATTTTTAGGCCTTTTTGAGCCCCATCAAGCTCTTGGATCCAATTCTAGATCACACCTCCCCACTAAAGGACCTTTTGGTCCCTAAAAGGTTACTGACCAGTCATCAAGCTTGGGATAGGCCACTTGGCTTGTTCCCTGTCTTTAAACTCTGTCATGTGCACCTGTCTCATCAAGATCAATTGTAACACAATCATGACAACTAACAACATATTGTTAGCCATTTGTACCCTGTCACATCTTACTGAAGCCACTATCATCCATGTAGACAACATTAATAATGGTAGCATAAAAAATATGACTGCAAACGAGCTAATATGTTTGTAATATTTGCACGACATTAGCCTATCTTGAAGCAAAGTGTGATTGATTTTCCATTCTACAATCATCTCATGTTCTTGCTTAAGATCGATTACTTGATTTGAAACAATTATAGGCGTGTTGCTTGCTTGAGATGCCTTTCTTAATTGTTCCATAGTTTGAAGAGATTTATTTGCCTTTAAATGATGAGCATGAACCACATATTCTTGACCTGCTTTGGTTAAGTGATATTGATTCTTTGTTATGTAGAAGATTGTTTTTTGATCATATAAGTAAGGACTGCCTAAGACCATTCCACATTCACTTAGTGGCACCACATCACATGTTACCTCGTCCACAAACTTAGATGAAATTGAAAATTTTAATGTGCACTGCTTTGTTATGTGCAATTGATGATTGTTTCTTATCCATTTAAGTGTGTAAGGCTTATGATGTATCTGTGTGTTTAATCCCAATTGTTTAACCAATTCCTCAGAAATTAAGTTAGATTGAGATCCACTATCTATCAATGTGTCAACCTTATTGTGCCTCATGATGACCCTTATGTGAAACAAGTTACTTCTACAATCAAATTCATCACCAATTTTACCTGTCATACCAACCAATGAGACTTTAGATTTGTCACCTGAATATGATCCCAAGTCTATTGGTCATGTTGTCGCTGCAACTGTTTGCCTCCCTTTCTTTTCCTTGAACCACTTTGGTCTCTTCTTGGGATGCAATTTCCAACATCGGTCCTCAGCATGCCCCTCTTTCTTGCAATGCTTGCAAGAGGGCTTCTCTTCCTTTCTTGCCACTGAATTTTCCTTCTTTCCATTCCACTTCCTTTTGTCCTATTTCTTTGAAGACAACTCCCCTGATACACCAACACCTATTTTCCCTGCTTCAATGTATGTCACTTGAACAGAAACCTCATCAAAATTAGTTGGTCCAAACATGAATACAATGTTTCGAATATGTGCAGGTAAACCTCCTATATACTTCATAATAGTTTCTTGGGTATGTAAAGGAATTTCTAACATCAATGCCATTTTACGAAACCCATATGTGTAGTCTTGTACTGTTTGTCCTTTTCTTAGTTTTAAAGCTTTCCATTCAATTAATGCTTTCTTTTTATAACCCAAAGGATAGAATTGTTTTCTAAGTGCAGAAATAAAACTTTGCCATGATGGAAATACATTACCCACTTGTTGTGTGCCATTTTGCAACTTGCTTTGCCACCAAATGAGTGTTGTGCCTGCAAGTCTAAGGGATGCCAACTTGATCTAAGTTGCCTCATCCTTGATTTGTTGCAGACTGCAATAAACCTCCATTTTTCTGACCCAATTGTCAAGTCTCTCTACATTAACTTCACCATCATATATGGACATGTTTCTTTGCAGTGGATTTGGAACTTGAACTTGAAGAAGAAGGAGAAGAAGGAGGTGAAGATGAAGGTGAAGGAGGAATTTGAGGAGGATCCTCTCCTTCTTCACTTTTTCCCTTTGAAGATTCACCCAGATTCGGTCTCTTCCATTCAAAGTAATCATCATACAAAACCTTCATCATCTCCGACATAGCAAAGAAAGTTTTTCAAAACTCTTTCTCATCTTGAGAAAGTCCCTCTTCCAATGCCATCTTCTCGCTTTGAAAAGTTCTATTTCTCAATCCAATCAATGGATTTTCTTCAACAAGCTCGCCTTCACCACGATGTATCTTTTCCCTGGTTAATATGCAAAACTCAAATCCAAACGTCAACTAGCTCTGATACCACTTGATATGAAAATATCTTTTAAATGACAATGGTTGAGTTATTTAGCAAGTGTTAATTAACCAGTTAAGGAAGTTGAATGAAAGAGGAAGAATTATGAATGAATCATGACAGCCATATATACAAATGTAGATATGAAATAAAGCAAGAAGAACAACAAACCATAAGCACCAATGTGATAACAGAGTTTGACAATCTCTCCTACGTCTTCGGGCCTTTGTTTTAGTGGGTGAGGTTTTCTTATTTCTGTTCAAATCTTTAAAATGACATCACAACAGTGCCAAAAGGTTACAAAATTGATTTGGTCTTGTTCTACCAAATCTCTAGAACCCAACAAAAGAAACGACACTGAAATTGAATGACCAAAGCTCCCAGAAATGGCCCACAAAGGTGCACTCCTCAATAGCTTCCCTGCATAAAAATGGCTTTGGCTTGGCAAATCTTCAACATAAACTTTCTCTGAATGTCCTCCATGGCTCCAAGAATCCCTGGTTTATATAGATTTGAAGTTGGTAACCATCTTCCAACTTCCCCCCAAGATCTAGCCTCAAAAAGGGCCCAATATCCCCCAATATTGGCCAAAAATCTCCAAAACGGCCCCAAAAATAATTGAAAATCACTATAATATGGTTTAAAAACCATTTTTGCACATAAATTCAAGGTGCAGCCCTTTAGAGCGCCCCCTGGTCGTATTAGGCACCTGCACATGGCCACGATCTTATCTCCAAATGTGCTTGCCCCCCTCGACTGTTTTGGCACCTGATCGTCTGGCTTGGCACATGTGGCCAGGCCTTAGCCCTTTTCACGCGCAACCATGATAAGACTTACCCCTTGGTCAAGCGCCTTGGTCGGTGGGCTAGCTCGACCGACCGAGTGCTAACCGTATACACCTGCACCACAGTTAAACATGGGGTCACATGGTAAGTGCGTCGAAACCGAGGGCTGAGGGCTACATCCATATACACGGGTTAGGGTATACTCTGGTCACATGTAGTGGACGTATGGTGGTTTGTGTCGGGGGCTAGGGCCTAGCCCCAACCCTAACCTCCGTTGACTAACACATAGTTTTAATTCAAATATAAAACAAACCATATTCGGTTAAGATCCAAACGGTAGGCAGGCTGGCTAGCCCGACCCTGCCAAACCCTAGCCTGGTGGGAGGTCTCGCGGTCAAAACTTGTTCGGTCCAAAACAATTTTTCCATAACAATAAACCAACCAATGGGTGCCACGTGGCACTACGCCATTTGCCGACACAATGCCACATGTCAAATGCCCAATGGTCCACTTGTCTACTGAGTTATCAACTTAGTCACTACCACTGTACTTGCCATGTGTTGGACTCTCCATGTCATTAGTACGGATGTGCCACATGTCACCCTTACAGTCATGACATGTGTCACTCCCTGATTAGCCCACCTATCTGTCCATGTCAGAAGTCTGTATGCCCAGTCACCCTACCACATGTCACCTCTAGATGTTGCCACGTCAACACCAACTATTCTTGCCACGTCAGCTGTACGGCCATACAACCTATATAGTCAGCTGCCACATGGCACTATACAGACTTTACAATCATCATTTTTTTTGCCCGCTTGACAAAACGAACAGATCGCGATATTAGGAGCATACAATGTCTGTTTGAGCTCGTTCAAGTTGCGTTGGGTTCATATCGACAAGGCCTATGCACACATCTGTTTTGAGTCCATTTTGAGAGCTTTGATTTTTAGGCCTTTCTGAGCCCCATCAAGCTCCTGGATCCAATTATGGATCACTTAGCTCCATGGTGGAAATGTCCATAAAACTTAAAGTTAGCCACTAAAGCAAGCATAAATTAGCTATGATTAAAAGTAAACTTTAGAATGTTTCCTAATTTATATAGATTTTTCAAATTTAAATTTAAATTCATTTAATGGGGTCTTCCAACCAAACTCCACATTAGGTTTAGGTATGAAATTATTGGTTTCTACAAATGACTTGTTAGTTTCTCTATTCCAACCTTTGCATATACTTTGTCTAAGCAACTTATTAGTTTTATTGTGACTTGACATACTTGTACTAATAGACATGATATTAGTTAAATGTAATAAAAAGTTATAATTGGACCAAATTTTATTTATATTTACAGATTTGAGGAAATTTGAATTTTTTTTCTCTCAAATGTTAACATTTTCATTCTCTACATTTTTTTATTTTTATAATTATATGTCTCGAACCATGGATTGGAGTTTTTTCATGATTATTCTCTTCCTCAACTTTCTCTATGATTTCTACTTTCACTTGTCTTGGATATTTTAGACTTCTCCCACACCAGAGAAGCACATGTTGATCTACTGCTACTATAATATGTTATTGATTGTTAGGTTGGTTGAAGGGAGGGTGTATAGCTCAATTGGTGGAGCATCGAGCTTTTAACCTAATGGTTGCAGGTTCAATGAATGAATGCCTCTTGCTTTTTTTGGTCCTAGAAATGCAAAGCAATTTCTATGTGTTCGACGTGGATGATTGGGGTGGGTATAGAAATATCGTAATGAATCGATCATCCAACAAGATTTCTTTTGTCATCGGTCAGATCAACCCAACTCATATGGTGTGACCTGAGCTAGTTTCAGTTGCCAGAGTTATCCATTTCCCAGTTGCCATCCATTGTATGGTATGACCTAATTAAGTAGTTCGTCCAGTAGTTTGGGGGGATACAAATTGTGATCTCGTTCGAAATATGCAATTTCTGGTTCATTCCACTATTGATCTGCCCCTCCTACATGTCAATGAAGGCAACGATTTTCCCCCCATTCTTAGACTAGGAAAATTTCAGTAAGTCAATGAGTATTCGGGTATTCGTTATGAAAATTCCATATATAAATCTCTATGTGCCGATCCACCTACCCGAGCGCCATCATCATATAAATGATAAAAACGATCGCTACCATCTTACACTCAATTTTAAAGAACAAAGTCACTTGTCCACATCGAACCCTGCCAACATGTAATAATTTCTATCACCCTTGTTTTCTTATATATTCAATGCCAAATACAATACTAAATACAATGCTATAATAAATTGATAAAAATTTTAAAAATATAATAACATTATGAGTAGAAAAAAAATACATGCTTAAGCTTAACATAAACATCTAGCAAGTCTTCAACGTACAACATGTTGTCTTTACATTGAGCCATTCCTTGTTATTATTGAAACACCAAATACTACCTGATTTCTATTGTACTTCCCATCAACATTTTTGTAATGATTGTTAGACTTCGCTTCTTCAAAGTCTTTCTAAAGCACGGTGAAGCTCTGTTCTTATTCCACAATTTCAATACTAAGACATTCAAATTTCCATTCCTATGCATTTCTTATTGCATATATGTCATTTCAAAATGATTTCTTTGTCCCATCATTATTTCCACCGATGTCATCAAGTTGAAAACCAAGCCGCATGTAAACCTAAACTTGGTTTAATAGGAAACCAATTCACTTGAATTAAACGAAGTCAATTCCTCCAAATTTCAAGTTAGTATTTCTATTTGAAGTTGCTGTCTATATTAAGAAGAAAACTTTAACCACTACCTAGGCATCAAAAAGGTTTTCTTATGATTTGAAAGGAAACCAATTCACTTCAATTAAACGAAGTCAATTCCTCCAAATTTCAAGTCAGTATTCTATTTAAAGTTGCTCTCTATATTAAGAAGAAAACTTTAACCACTACCTAGGCATCAAAAAGGTTTTCTTATGATTTGAAAAGGGTTTTAATGTTCATTTGGGAAGTTATGGAAATATGTGCAATGATTTCTTTCAGATTTGTAAAAGGATACACAATTACCATTCTTGTAATTTGTAAGGATTGTGTAATGATAGATTAAGTACTTGCTATTTACATATGTGCATATTTGAGTTATGCATACATAGATGTAAAGGTTGAAGCTAGTTTTGACCATGAAATTTAACATCTATCACTTTTATTTGATGTGATATTTATAAATTATTTAGCTTATTAAATTCTATTTATTTATCGAGTTTATATATCTATATATATTATTAATGAACATTTGCAAACCATTCCTATATAAATATTATTTTATTTTAAGTTGAAAAGTCATATATATTATTATAACAAATGTATTTCTATAATAAATATTGTAAGCTTAAGATAATTTATTTTATTGTAAGAAAAGTTAAAGTTATTTTTCAGTGTTTATTCATATTATTTCAATGAGAGCATATATTGATTAAGTTGAGTCAACATGAACTACATTCCTTAGCTTGCCAAATGGAAATTTGTAATATACCCTTCCCTAATCACTATTAGGATGGTGGGGTGTATTAGATTTTCAAATTTTCCCATTAATTCACCTTTTTTTAAACACAATTCAAATACCAATTCTAAATTCATAGGCCAATTCTATTCCTCAAGAGTTGTTACGAGGAAAATCTCTCCATGACTAGGGTAAACCACAATAGGCGGAAATGACTACAAAAATCAACTCTCTTCTCAAGTATGCTATGAAAACAAATATGCTAGCAAGACAAGATAAAAGGCCTACCTCGTCCAGATGTTCGATGAAGTCCATCGTTGAGCACTTGACCCAAAGCAATATACCTGCAATTAGTCCTCAACAACCAAGCAAAGAAAGCAAAGCAAGCATATGGTGATGATAAATGATGTTAGCACATTCAATAGCATAATCCATTAACAAACATGACAAATACGCCCATGGAATAATAATTCAAATATTTGCAAGATATCAATTGGACGGGGAAACAATATTTCTATTAATATATGATCAACATAAGTGAAAATGTTACAGACTTCCGTGTCAGCACGGTTCAGAACCGAGAAACTAAGTTCCTTCCAGTTGGGCCTCCACCACTTCAATCCTCCACCAAAGGAAAGCTCATAAGAGAGAAACAATGAGGTTCTCAATCAATAAGGGAAGAGCTTGGGGGCTGAACACTGTGTTCAGACTTAAAGGACAAAGGGATGTAGACTCAATATGAAGTAAATAATTTCTCCAGAGTAACTTTGCTCTCAAAGTTGAATTCTGTCTCGTCTTTTCCATAGCTCAGAATTGGCCCATTTATAGCCTTCAGAATGGAAATGAAGGGCTAAGTCAGAATGTTTCCAGTATATGGAAGGCCAAGGATCATATATCTCCTATCGTGACATGGAAACCTGACATTAATTTTCATTTTTTGGCACAAATCCCGATGTATGCGGGTTGTAGTGGAGCATCCTGCGTATATGCATGCTGTATAGTAGTCAAGATGCGTACATGTGGAAAAATATGTATTTTTAGCTCTGGATTTTACAAACATGGATGATAAGTTTGCATAGGGAAATGGAAAAAGGCCTTATGTGCAAGATTGTATAGGGTGAGGCAAATATTGCTATAACATATGCCTCCTAATGTGTGAGGTCGGAGGAGTATCTACGATGGTCAAAATACATTATAAACAACCCAAAAGTGGAGTGATGGGGAACCAACTAGAAGAACTATTTTCTCATTACATTCTGTATTGACTTTGCATACATGGATGCCAATAAAATCACACTGCAGATCCATGTGAAAATATACCAAACAACTATCCGTGGCTATGAATAGGCAAATACAAATGCAGTTATATGCCAAAATTTTTCATAGTCACGAACAAGGCCCAGTAGAAACAGTCTCAAAACCAATATGAAGATATCTGTATACAATGGAGTACAATCTAATCTCCCATGATTACTAAAGTCATATAGGTACTGGTCCAATGAAAAAGAAGCAACATCTCAAGAAAGTTATGGCCACATAATGATGTCTTCAAGTCTTCTACACAATCCTCCAAGGGTGAAAGTCTACATCATGTGAATAAAGGAGTTGAGGTCGAACACAATGAGACATCGTTTGATTACTGATAATTGAGGTATACCGTTAACAAACGTGAGATAGCCTACCGATAATGAAAGTAGGTATCAAGGCATCAAGTACATTCTTACAAGTGTGAATAAAGGAGTTGGTGTCAAACACCTGAAGAATCCATCGATCAAGAGACATTGATGTATTCCCAACTGTCGATGGTGAGAGAACCTGCCACTAATGACTGCAAGGATCAAGGTACTCATAAAACTCTAGGTCCCGATTCCAGAATAGATGAGTTGAAGTCGATAGAAGGATACCTGCTGAAAGGAGAGCATTAAGGTATCTCTCATCAGTCAACACGAGGTACAAAGTAGGAGCTTCATGATTTGGAGGAAATTGAATGAAGAACATGTTCATGAACCAATGACCTTGTGCATCTTTCGTGTGTGCCAAGTGCAAGTGGTACATGGAAAAGATCCTTTGAATAGTAGCCAATGATGAAAAATGATGACAAAGGTGAGGAAACCATAAATAAGGCTAATGGCATCCAAAAAATTGCTTTAATCCCAATGTGTGAATGGATGTCTTGTCGTTGAACACAAGGGAAACCACCCAGTCAACGACCAATGATGAAGTGTCGACTATTGGGTTCAAGGTTGCCTACCAATGATGAAAGTAGGACCAGGGTGCATGATATGACTACAATATCATGTGATTCTGAGACAAACTAAGGGTATGGTCGACATGCAAAGTCAAGATTTCTGAGGAGTGACCGACACAGGTTGATAGAATTCCTTTGAACAAGAGCATGAGACATATGGAAGACTCTGGCAGCATAGACTCAATGATGAAACCATGATATGTAGGAGGCATCAATGAAATTCTCTATAGGGATTGGAAGAGTAACTAGTCGGTAGAGAAGACTCTATAACGAGATTAACTTCCTAAGGCCATGATAAACCCAAAATTATGATGACAAATGGACTCAATAACTTTGTGCTCTGTTCAAATTTGACACGACTGCTGCCAACATAAGATAATACTCCCTTCCCACCCTTCTTTTTTTGTTTTTTCATAGACAAATGAATGCTATGATACAGAGGAGGATACGAGTGTCGCAAGTAAGAAAAACTAGTTCCAACAATGGAACATACCTATGCTCAATGCAAGGAGATGCATGCGGGAGATGGACACTTGGGGGAATGTTCCCTCCTAGGTATAGGGTGTCAAATTGTGAAGGATATAAACAAGGCTTTGTTTGGTCGAGGATGAAAAAACTACTAAGGCAAACGGTTTATAATGCAAAGCGAGAACCGACTATAGGCTCAATACTGCAAGCAAGGGCATGACATACAATCACAACTTAACGCCAAAAAATGTCCTTTTCATGGGATTTAGTCTACTTGGTGTGAAAAAGGGATAAACTTGTGCCAAATAGATGTCCTTTCAAATCCAATTTATGAGTGTGAAAGAGACAAGTTCACTCGACAATCTTTTCTCTTTTTGAAAACAAGTCGAAAAAGAGCTTAACTAAGACTCACGACCTTTCAAGTCCAATTTAGCAAGTGTGAAAGGGGCAAATTCACTCAACAATATTTTCGCTTTTTAGACGAGTCAGAAAAGAGCTTAAATCAGAATCGTGGATGCTATTCTAAGTAGCATGTAATGGGAGAGGCCAAGGCTCCTGTGTGAGACTTTTGTGAAAGGTCAACAACTTATGAAGAGCTGACACAAGCTTGGGAAAACCCAAATATTTCCAAGTCAAGGAGTATAAAATACTTGTAGAGGTTACCTTATCTACAATATATCGAAGAATTCCCCTTATCTGGAAGTGTGTAGAAGAAGTAAGTCTCTAAGGCTCTACAAGATCATTCCAATCAAAGGAAACCACCCTAGGGCTTGGAGGGAGCATACTCGAAGAGAGTGGAATGCTCCCTAGTGAAGACGGTACAGAACTAGAAATTCTAAGGACATGGTCGAAGGATGCATCACCCTCCAAAAGAAGAGCAGGATTGATCAAATATTGCATCAGCAATGTCACTTCCTTAGACTTGTCACTCTCCAAGAGAAGAGTGGGATCGACCGAAGATTGCATCAGAATGACCACTTATTCAATCGTTGGTTGAATAGGATGCAAGACAACAAGGTCAAGAGATGCATCAACCCCTAAAGGAGGGGGGTGTCAGATGAAGATTTCATCGACATGACTATTGTATAAACCAGAGAAGTTTGGGAGGCCAAAGACGAATCAGAACCCGAAGGGCCCCCGGGAAAGGACCACGCTTCTTATACTACAATAGTAGCAGGGCACAAACAAGTAAGGTGATCAACTTTGCAAAGCCTACAAAGGAACTTGGGCTTATGTATTACACATATAGGCTTCTCAATCATATGAGTTCCCCCAGCATGACTTGCAATGGTGGGTGACATGCTCCCAACATGACTTGCAGAGGCTAGTAGAAAATCCTCAACATGACTAGCAAAGGTTGGTGATGTATGTGCAGTGTGACTAGCGATGATTAGACTTGTGCCCCCAACATGACTTGCAGCGGTTGGTTGTTGGTATTCAACATGACTATCAGAGGTTGTTGACCCATATCCAACATGACTAACAAAGGTTGGTGATATAATTCCATTATGTGGCTGACCCTCACAAGACGCAGTCGAGGAAGGTAGGGTCCAAGTATTGTTAAAATAGGAAGTGAGGAAAGGAATGGACCTCCCTATCGAAATGGACCTACTAGACATGGTGTAAACGTGGTGACTCGGTGCCGTGAAGTCGAAAGTACCCATAAGGGAAGAATACATTTCGATACCGATATTCTTAGTTGTCGGCTGAGAATTGTCGATCACAGGGATCGACAATCCAATAGATGCATTGGGACTAGAGTACGCAAAGGATAACTGGTCAATTGTCACGATCTTCCCTTCATGAGGAAAACAAAGAGTACAGAAGACAAACAATATGACGACGACCGTAGCATAGGTTCAATTGTGTCCTAGTAACAGGTTATAATCTAGAGGTGCATCAACTACCTCGACCTCCACCTCTACCGTCTTCCCACCTAACTGGACCGGAAAGGCAGGAAGAATACCGTGAGGGAAGAAGGAATGAACATCAAAAGAAGTCAACATGTTCAATGACTAGGGAAGAGTCGGAGAACCGAGAGCTTTCCAATAGATCATGGACATGACACAAGTGGCAACGACTTCATAAAAAACTGCACGTTTGATGGTATATTTTGAGTACTCCACATGGATTTGGAATGCCACATGGTAAGGCACGTGAGGCTTCACATATATGACGTCAAACTTGATAAATTTTGAGCCAATGGGTTCTAGATATCCTAACGCAGATAATAAGGCATTCCTCTATGAAGGACATGTCTGGAGTACCTCCAAATCCGACATCGCACAAGGGGTTTGACCCAGGTCCTCAATAATAGAGCAGTTCTGGGTGGCTCTAGCATTTGGATTGTTGGTAGAGCGCTTGAGTACTCCTTTCAGAATACGAGGTGGTGGCTCTAGTTTTTCAATCTGTAAAGTCATATCCGGAGGAAGAGGAGGAGATTCTAGACCAGGAATAGCTTATGAAGAGCTATAATCTTGAGATCGAGTGGCTACATTAACTTTCGCATCGACCATATTGATACACAAACGATCTTCATCTTGCAAAGGCAGGTTTTGATTCCCACCAGCCGCATTTCTAGCATTTGAGGAGCTCGAGGACATGTGTTGGTTATGTGAGAAAGGATTCGTCAGCACGACAGGTGGTAGAGATAATATCCTCGTAGCTTCTGCAAGTTTGGGGCATAAATGGGTAAGGTGATCATTTGTACAAATCTTACAGATAAATTTCACCTTACGTCTTTCTCGTTTGCCCTCTCCAACATTATTATTCGTCCTCTCTGTTACACATCTTTTTGGTCACTCTGGTGGTGTTTCTACAATGTTGTATTCAGGCTCTCAACAAGGACTTTTTTCCTGAGAAAGATGACTGTTGTCTTCCTCCAGAAAACACATTTTTAAAGTGAGTTCGCAGGCTGCCTATGTATTAGGGTGCGATAATGCCTTATTCTCGCAGGCCACCCACACTTAGGGTGCGAAGTGTTCGCAGGCTGCTTTATAGGCAGAGTGCGAACATGTTTTTAAGCTTGAAGAAGAAAATAAGTCTCGAGGGTTCTAGAAGGGAATCTTCTAGAGGATGATTTGGCATTCGTATGGTTGGCATCCTACTGACTTCTCTCATTTGGTGGGATAATCCTCATCATGTAACCATCTCTCCTTCTCCTATGTATTGAAAGGTTTCTCATGGAAAAGGTTAAGCAAGATTGAATGAAGAATTGGTGAAAGGATTGTGTGAGGAATTCTTCTTGGATAAGATCTTGGAGCTGTCATTTGACCTATCAAGATGGGCTAGATCTTCTTCATACGATTATAGAACAAGTGTGTGTTGGAACCAAGAGCCACCGAAAGGAAGCTTGTGATATCAAGGTGATCAGGTTGTAATCTTTTATTTCCACATAATATGATACAGAGGCATGTCCCTTTCCCATTAAATCATTATTATTTTATTGTGTAATTCCTTGATCATATGCATAGGTTGACTTTTGAATATAATTTGTTACCTTCACTTTGGTTGGTTTGTGCTGTCTTGGACTTGATCGTATGAGAGCACCGGAGCGAAGCGGGAACAACAAAGACCTAAGGAAGCGATCTAAAGGTATATTACTTGTTCCTCTCTGCTAGTAGATTCAATGGTCACAACTTAGGGAAAGATTAGTGTCCTGTCATGTTTTATTCTAGATCCAGGTGGATCTAGGGAGATCCGTTAGTGTCTACACATACCATTTGTCCAATAACAAAAGTGGCGACTCCGCTGAGGATGTCATCCCTCGAAGTCCTAAATGAATTTTATGCCAAAGTTTGAATAAAGTTGCTAACACTTTTCTTATGGATCTTGTGTAGGTGTTTGATCATCACCATGATAGAATGGTGAGAGAGAGAGCACGAGGAAGAGGATGCCATTGCTGGGAATGACCCAGGTACTATTCCCGCCCTCCGGGACTGTGGTCTTTTGAAATTATTCAGGATTCCAGGCATGAGGGCCCAACTTAGATTGCTGGAATACCTGGTCCATATGCGGGACGTGGACCATCAGTTGTTTCATGTCGGAGGCCATACATTGCCCTTGGATATCAAGGATATCTATTTCCTCACAGGTTTATCACGGCGTGGGAACCACGCTACTTTGACTGGAGGCAGAGGCGGTGGGCTCCCCATGAGCAAGTATTGTCACCGATATTGTGTCCCCAAGGCAGAGAGGAGCAAGGGTAAGGTGGCTATCTAGGGGGTCCAAGACTTGACCCTTCGAACCATTTTGTTCACTATTGCACATATGGCTGGGAGCGTGGATCCACACATGGCTCTCCAGAGCTACTTTCAGTATGCCATAGAGTGCATAGAGCCTCGAGTATTTAACTAGTCAGATGCAGTCATTCGCAGCATGAAAAGGCAACTAACGAAATGTAGAAAGGGCAATTTGAAACAATTTGGGTACGGGTCACTTCTAGTATCCTTCTTTCTAGAGAGGGTTCCACTGTTGCGGTTACAGGTTGATTGGGGCTTACCGACTCCGGAGGACCCGAGGATGTTAAGGTGGTGCAACCTCATGGCTCGTCACGTGGCAGGGCCCATCATCAAGTACAATGATGATTTTTTCGACTGGTTGCAGCCTCAAATGTTAATGATTGATGATTATGCCTATGATGGGTTGGATTTCCGAGGAGATTCGGATTTGGCCTTACCTGAGGGTGCCCAGTGGGGTGATCTAGGTAAGAAGTATACATTTTTTCTTTTTTAAATGTTTTTTGTAAATTTGATCATATGCAATGTTTTTACGTTTTGTAAAGAACTAATTACAAAATCTCTTTTTGATGAGACAGACGTGGGGCCCTATCGACCTCCAGGAACTTCTCCTATTCAACGACGAGGAGAGGAAGCTCCAGTGGCGAGGTGGGACGTTGAAGACTATGAAGCAGTGCAGCAGAATTTGGAGGGGTTGACTGCAGGCATCCTAGATATTGCCATTGGGGAGATCCCTAGTCGTCACCAGCGCCATACTGTAGGCATGTCCAAGTCTATTGGTCGACTGCTTCGTAGGGTGGCCCGAGCTGTAGTGTGCTATCATGAGCGCCATCCATGACACTATTTTGTAGAAGCCATGGGCTTCATATTTTGAGATTTTTGGTCCTTGGACATAAAATTTTTGTAAAAGACTTTTGATCATTATATATATATACACGACTTCTACCAGCTTATTTGGTGTTATGTTATACATGTGAAGTGTGATTGGTTTATAAATGTCCCAAATGTCTGTCTAACACATAGTTAGATAATGCATTTGTCAATGTATTTAGACATCTAGGAATGTGTTGATACTCAATATAATCAAAATAACGTTCCAGGAGACAGATTCGTAAATATACCCGTAATAAAATAGGACTTCAGATAGCATAGATGTTACTTAACTATAGTACTACTAGCTGCGAATCGAGTCGGATAACCAGGTGGTGAATACCAAGCAAAATAGCGTCGATCAATAATTCAATGATGGTGTTGTATTCTGCAATGTTATTGGTTGCTCGACCGAAGCACACACCTCGTAAACTGATGAGTTCGTTTGTAGGGGCGTAAAGTGCCCATGCAACAGAAGCAAGGTTCTAAGTACTACGGCTAGTGCCATCAAAAAAGCCAATGTAGGGTGGAGAAGACTCTGACATCTGGAAACCAAGTACAATGCACAATAAGAGGTCGAGGGCAGAGGCCAAATAACACAAAATCAAAGTAAAGCAACAAAAAGTATGGTACAATAAAATACAAGCACTCATGCACAGGTGATCTCATGCATAGTACTTCTTTAAGTACAACCCATTTCTAGGTTCACTCAAAGAGATACCATCGTAGTCCACTAACTCGTAGGCTCCTTTATCGAGAACTTGTTTAACAATATAAGGACCTCACCACATGGCTTTGAACTTTCCGGCTCCTAGGATATCCCGATCTTGTTCGTAGAGGAGAACCAGATCACCTTCAGAGAAAATGCGAGGCTTGACATGTTTGTCGTATTGGTCCTTGATGCTTTTTTTCTGGGATTCTATGACTAGGGTAGCATCGCGACGAGTCTCGTCTAATCGCATGAGGTGCAACAGACGTTCTTCTTCTGCAGAAGTGTTCGGTAGGAGTTCGACGGCTAGTTTTAAGGAGGGTATCTCACATTCAATCGGTAGGATGGCTTCTAGGCCATAAACTAATTGGAATGCTGTAAACCTGGTAGCAGACTTAATGGACATCCGGTACGCCCACAACATTGAAAACAACATCGTGTGCCAACTTGTCTTGTGAATCCCTATCATTCACTAAAGCATGGTAATGAGGACCTTGTTTATTGATTCAACTTGGCTGTTGGCTTGTGGGTAATAGGGTGTTGAGTTTTCATGGTGAAGACCCAAATTTTTAGTGAGTTCGGACATCATGAAGTTTCTAAAGTGGCTACCGTGATCGGTAACGATATCCTAAGGAACACCAAAACGAGCAATGATGTGATTGAATATGAATAATGTGACTATCCGTCCAGTATTGTCGAATGTTGGCATCGCCTCAGCCCATTTCGAAAAGTAATCTACGACTACAATAATGTAACCATGCCCCCCAACTGAATGAGGGTGACATGTCATGAAGTCGATAGCCCATTTCGCAAATAGACCAACGGAAACCACATGGTGTAGAGGAGTAGGGTGTGATCATATCTTGTGGTTGTAGGTTTGGCAGGCATGGAATTTTTGGATGGAAATGATACAATCGTTAAATAACGAAGGCCAAAAATAGTCGGCATGCAATATTTTCTGAGCAGTAGCATACCCAGACATGTGACCACCACATGCTCCAGAGTGGCAGTCATTGAGGGCTTTCTCGGCTTCATCAAAAGTGAGGCAACGTCTAAAAATGGAGTCAATCCCACGTCGATAAAGAGTATCACCGAGGATAATATACTGATGAGCTTGGTAGTGGATTCGACGGCGGTTAGTACTAGACAAATTAGGTCGAAAAGTTTGGGTTTGAAGATATATGATGGTATCTCGATACCAAAGGTCATCGGAATTGATCAGGAAAAGAGATTCATCAGGTAATGAATCTGCTACTACGTTTTCCATCCTTAGGCAGGGAAGATCACATATAACCTCGACAAACACTAAGGATTTCTTGGACTTAGTGCATTCGAATTCTAAGTCAAACTCCTGTAGTATCACGATCCATTTGGAGTACTTGCCCCCTAGCAGTTGGCATGTAAGAATGTGCTGCATAGGGTTGCAGGTAGAAATGACGGTAGTTTTGCGAGAGAGGATATAGTGCCGGAAACGTTGTACTGCTTGGACGACTGCCAAGGCCAGTTTTTCAACATGTAAATACTTGGTTTCGACAGTCATGAGATTTTGACTCAAGTAATAAATGACATGTTCATCATGGGAATCATCTTCCTGGACGAGAACCATAGCGATGGTATAGGCCAAGGCTGGGAGGTAGAGGAAATAATCATGATTGTAATCAGGTGGGAAGAGTAGAGGGGTATGTGTCAAAGACAATTTCAAAGCTTCGAAAGATTTGTTGGCAGTGGTATCCCACACAAACTCGGACCCTTTCATGAGCAGTCGCGTAAATCCAAGAGTTAACTCAGCATAGTTTGGGATGAAACGACGAAGAAAGTTTTCCTTCCCTTGCAAACTTTGTAACTGGTGAAGTGAGGAAGGGGGAGGAAGATTGAGAATTGCCTCGACCTTCAAAGGATCAACCCGGATCCCTTAACGTGAAATAATAAAGCCTAGAAGTCAGCCAGATTCTACATAGAAAACACATTTGTGGGGATTCAGGCGTATATGGTAAAATCAATAGCGAAGGAAAATGGCGCGGAGGTGTACATGGTGGTCATATCAATGCATGGAATGAGCAGGTAAGTCATTGAGATATGGCTGCACAATATGCTTGATATCGTGGAAAGCGTAAGACATGGCATGCTGAAAAGTGGCGCCGACGTTTTTTCAACTGAAAGGAAGTTTTCGGTAAGTAAACGTGCCCCAAGGACATATAAAGGAAGTCTTGTGTTGGTTTGAGGGAACGATATTGATTTGATTATATATGGAGAAACCATCCATCAGGGAGAAGATTTCGCTTTCGACATAGTCGTCGACGATCTGGTCGACGAAGGGGGTAGGAAAGTTGTCTTTAGGACAAGCTTTGTTAATGTCCCTATAATCAACGCACACGTGGATGGTGCCTTGTTTCTTGTCAATTGGAACAAGATTAGAAACCTAGTTAGTTAGGGCCATAGGGTAAATAAAGCCAATTTTGAGAAGTCTTTCAACTTCAAGCTTGATAGTGGCTACTTTACGTGGGTGGATCGGACGAAGGCGTTGTTGGATGAGTTTAGCGTCCGGGTATGTCTTAATCTCATGTATCAAAATAGAGGGGTCAATACCTGGCATTTATTCGTAGCTCCAGGCGAAGACGTCATAGAATTCTTGGAAAAGAGACTTGTAGTTGACAACTTCGTCATTGGAATAGAAAGCTTTGATATGCACATTTTCGATAATTCTAGGTTTGATGGATATGTCGAGGGGAATCATGGGTGAAATATTGCTTAAGTCCCCTTCGTAAAGCACATCGTGTGTAGACTCGGGAACGGTAGAAATGACGACAACAGTTGAGGGGGTCGAGAGCCGTTGGTAACTCTCGATGGTGTGTTGTTCCAGGAAGGGAATGGAACGATGATGTCCATCGTCCCAGGGGGTGTCTTCCATGGAAATGATAGACATAATCATCTTGTCCATGGGAAAGATAACGCAGAAAGGATCTGGAGATGAATCATCAAGAGAAGGGGTAGTAAGGGTTGCCGATTGAATGGCTTGATAAGCGGATTCAACCGGACTTAAGGGCATTTCGTCGCCATAATGAAGAAGATCGTCGGGGTTGGGGACGGTCCATGGGTCGTGAGACGCATGGGTGTCATGAATAGAGGTGGAGATCATGTTGATCAAAGCTACATACAGATGCGGAATATCGAGTGGTGGAATGGGGAAAGTGCCCATCAAAGAGGAATCTTTGAGAAGACCCACCCCGACGTTTTCATATCCAGGAGGAGTTTTGGAAATGAATAGTACATTGCCAGTATGTGTATCAGAGTGAAAGAAGGCCAATTGGTCGACAGTAATGAATTTTCCTTGATGTGGGAAATGAGCAACACGGAAAAGAGTGGACACAACTGCACGCATGGAGTCGATCCATCTATGGCCAAGCAAAAGTTTGTAATCAAGAGCAGCGTCAAAGATTTCCACTTCGACTTGGACCATTTTACCTTCTAACGTGATAGGCAACGACGGAAGGAAACCGTAAGGTTTGAAACCAGAGCCATTGAAGGCTTTGAGTGTGTTGTGGGATTCGGTCAACAGAGGAGAGTCAATGGCTTTCCAATAGGTGATAGACATGACACACATCGAGGCTCTCTCATCGATAACTGTTCTACAAATGTTCTTGTCGGAGACAATAACTTATATTTGGAACGCGAGTTGAGGGGGCAATCTTGGAATGTGATCTTCCAAGTCAAAGATTATTAAATTTGTATCCATGGGGTCGATTCCACCAATATATTTCAACAGTGCCTTCGATTGTATAGGACAACTTTGGAGGACTTCGAGGGCTGACATCGTGGACGGTGCTTGGGTCAGATCTAAATTTACAAAAAACATTTAAAACAACAAAAATGTATACTTCTTACCTAGATCACCCCACTGGGAACCCTCAGGTAAGGCCAAATCTAGATCTCCTCAGAAATCCAACCCAGCATAGGCATAATCATCAATCATTAACATTTGAGGCCGCAACCAGTCGAAAAAAGCATCAATGTACTTGATGATGGGCCCTGCCATTGACGAGCCATGAGGTTGCACCACCTCAACATCCTTGGGTCCTTCGAATCCGGTAAGCCCCAATCAACCTGTAACCGCAACAGTGGAACCCTCTCTAGAAAGAAGGATACTAGAAGTGACCCATACCCAAATTGTTTCAAATCGCCCTTTCTACATTTTGTTAGTTGCCTTTTCATGCTGTGAAGGACTGCATTTGACCAGTTAAATACTCGAGGCTCTATGCACTCTATGACATACTGAAAGTAGCTCTGGAGAGCCATGTGTGGAGCTGCGCTCCCATCCATACGTGCAATAGTGAACAAAATGGTTCGAAGGGTCAAATCTTGGACCCCCTAGATAGCCACCTTACCCTCGCTCATGGGGAGCTCACCGCCTTTGCCTCCGGTCAAAGTAGCATTGTGCCCACGCCATGATAAAACTGTGAGGAAATAGATATCCTCGATATCCAAGGCTAATGTATGGACTCCGACATGAAACAACTGCTGGTCCACATCCCACATATGGACTAGGTATTCTAGCAATCTAAGTTGGGCCCTCATGCCTGGAATCCTGAAGAATTTTAAAAGACCATAGTCCTGGAGGGTGGAAACAGTACCCGGGTCATTTCTGACAATGGAATTCTCTTCCTCGTGCTCTCTCTCTCACCATTCTAGCATGGTGATGATCAAACACCTACACAAGAGCCATAAGAAAAGTGTTAGCAACTTGATTCAAACTTTGGCATGAAATTCATTGAGCATTTTTCCACTTGCGTTTTCATTTCCTGGTTCTTGGAGGCAATCTTTGGGCATAGTGTGAGGTTCTCGCAGGTGCCCTTAAGGCCACCTATGATAATCCTTGATTCTCACCGGGCCCGTGATGCCCACCTGCGAGAATTCCTGAACGCAAGGTGTAGCCCCAAAATGGATCTAAAACCCTAAAAAATGTTCATGAAAACAAAAACTAAACCATGATAAAGTTGAAGGATCAAAAGCTTACCTCGACGGTGGAGACAGTTTGCCAAATGGTCGCTCGTGCCTCCCAGAATCGAACAATGAAATTCAAGAGAAAATGAGGTATTTTGGGTAAGTTTCTTAGCAAAATCACAATGAATTGGTAAAAGGCTCTTTTTACCCTTATTTATTTACTTTTTACCATTTTTGTTAAATATTTTGCCTATAAAACCTAAATGCCCTAATAATTTTGTGAGCATAGTATTTTGCAGATGTCACAGCTTCGAAATCTGATCAGAGGGTACGAGTATTCTTTTTCTTTTTAATATGTGCCTTGACTATTTCGTCCTATGTACGATTGCTTTTCAGGGTTTTCCAGATAAAACCTCGAGCTCAGTCTTCGTTCGTTCTCGCGCTCGAAAATACATGAGAACGTAACCAAGTATACTTTTATCGTCTTTTCGTACTCGTCACGGTAACACAAAAACGACGAACACACACAAGAGTATCCTTTAATCTCTTTTCAAGCACCTTAAAAATGAAAAGATGGTTGAGCGATCTTTTTTTGTTCATGCTCGTAAAAGTATTCGAATAAGATGTTTGATGGGCAGTAATTTATCACTTTTTCAGTCCTGTTGAACTATTTTACGAAAAAGGAACTAAGAGAGTCCTCTTTAAGTGTTTTTCAGACTCTCAAAATATGAAAAACCCCCGAGTTTTCTATCCTTGGACTTGTTAAACAAACATCGAAAGACCCACAATGGGACCAAACCACTCCTTCCTAGGGTTCGTTAAATATACTCTGAGGGACTCATCCGAAGGATGAGCTTACATCAACAAGCATATGTTATCCTCCTCAAGCTTGCGTAAAAATAAAGAGGTACTCGCTAGAAATGGTGGGGGGAAATTTGGGAAAGGGATATGTTTCCATCTTCATATTAATGGCGCATCGCTCTTGAACATGACACCCCCTATTCATAATTTGAATCCGGGTTAGGAAATCCATTTGTCTCTCATTCGACTTGCTATAAGGTCACGTCTTGGGTCGTCTTTGAGTTAGTGCTGCCAAGTCCTTGGTCGTGTCGTTCATATGTTCAAGAGAAGTCCACACAAACATTTCATTGAGTCGACCATCTACAGTTGTCCATTATCACTATGTCGGCCTTCCCCATGTCCATTTTGACTTCCATCCATACTCTGTTTCAGCCTCAAAATCTGTTACTTATTTCGTGTCATTGATGGGGGATACATCAAGGTTCCCCTGTGACGAGTCTTGTTCCATCGAATCCAAATCATTATCCGAAAATAAGACTTAGAAATCATTTAGTACCTTGGAACCTGCATGCCTTAATGGCAGGTCTCCTCGCCGTCGACAAGGGTTCACATCATTGATCCCTGATCGAGAGATTCTGCAGAGTGCTCGACTTCAACTCATGTATTCGCATTCATTCGGATTGTGCTTTGGTATCTTGGGAGTCATTGACATCAATGGTGATTTCCCTCGTGCTTGTTAATGGTTTTCATTAATGGCCAGTAATCAAGTGGTTTCTACCATGTTCGACTACAACACATGTAATCGCATGGTTAGATTCGTACTTGTGGTGGGGTTGAAGACCCTGGGTCTTATCTATTTTGGCTCAGGTTTCGATGGAGTATGTATAATTTGTATCAGCACATAGATCCACTTTGTATGTCACGTGGCTATGTCGTCTCCAGATCAAGCAATTTTCACATAGATCCACGATGTATTCCTGGTGTCTATGTAATATGTTGATGGTATGGATCCACGATGTATGATTGGTGGCCATGACCTACACTTATGATTTCATTCATTTGTGGTCCGAGCATGGGAATTCCTACCTCAGAACTGGTATTATATTCTGCAGATGCTTGATTGTTTGCAGGTTTCCGATTAGGTGTGATCCTAATCTCTAACACACACACACACACACACATGTTACAAAGTATTTCGGCTGTCACGAGTTCTAGCCTCATACTTTGGGGGGAATTCTATTACACATCTTTTTGGTCACTCTGGTGGTGTTTCTACATTGTTGTATTCAGGCTCCCAACAAGGAATTTTTTCCTGAGAAAGATGACTGTTGTCTTCCTCCAGAAAATACATTTTTAAAGTGAGTTCACAGGCTGCCTATGTATTAGGGTGCAAGAATTCCTGATTCTCGCAGAGCACCCACACCTAGGGTGCGAAATGTTCACAGGCTGCTCTATAGGCAGGGTGCGGACCTGTTTTTAAGATTGAAGAAGAAAAGAAGTCTCGAGGGTTCTAGAAGGGAATATTCTAGAGGATGAGTTGGCATTCGTATGGTTGGCATCCTACTAACTTCTATGATTTGGTGGGATCATCCTCATCCATGTAACCATCTCTCCTTCTCCTATATATTGAAAGGTTTCTCATGGAAAAGGTTAAGCAAGATTGAATGAAGAATTGGTGAAAGGATTGTGTGAGGAATTCTTCTTAGATAAGAGCTTGGAGCTCTCATTTGACCTATCAAGTTGGGCTAGATATTCTTCATATGATTATAGAACAAGTGTGTGTTGGAACCAAGAGCCATCGAAAGAAAGATTACGACATCAAGGCGATTAGGTTGTAATCTTCTATTTCCACATAATATGATACAGAGGCATGCCCCTTTCCCATAAAATCATTATTATTTTATTGTGTAATTCCTTGATCATATGCATAGGTTAACTTTTGAATATACTTTGTTACCTTCACTTTGGTTGGTTTGTGCTGTCTTGGACTTGATTGCACAAGAGCACCGGAGCGAAGCGAGAACAACAGAGACCTAAGGAAGCAATCTAAAGGTATATTACTTGTTCCTCTCTGCTAGTAGATTCAATGGTCACAACTTAGGGAAAGAGTAGTCTCCTATCTTGTTTTTTTCTATATCCAGGTGGATCTAGGGAGATATGTTAGTGTCTGCACCTACCAATTTGTCCAATAACACTCTCATTATTACCATTGTCTTTGGGTTTATTACCATTTTTCCCACCATTACGATTATTGCATCCTTTCTTCTTATTCCAACCTGGTTGATGGTTACCATTTGGGTTGGCCAATGATTGCACATAATGTACATCCGCCGAATGAGTGGGGTTGGAATACACAGATGAAGTTGGCCCTCCTGTAGACTGGTTTAGAGACAACTCTTTCAAATGGCTTGTCACTGAGTTTGGGGATTTTACATTGGCGGAGCCTACAATTCCATTGGCATGAGGTCTGAGATTTTGTCTAGGGTCGTAAGTTGACCACGGTGCGTCATGAAGAATGTGGTGTAACATTCCAAACTGAGCATATATCAGATTTAGATGTTGGGCTTTAAAGATCGTTTCTTCCTTAGTGGTAACCCCATTAGTAGAAACATCCTTTGATATAGGAGGGTGAGAATACTTAAGGAACCATTCTAAAAGAAAGGTCAGGGGTATGGAGGTCTTAATCAACCTCTTCCATCTACGCCACTCCTGGATATGATCCGAGATATGAGTGGCAGTGTCCTGGCATAAAGTCAACAAAAGTTCTATGCCAACATCGTAATGAACTGACAATTGGAAGTGGTTAAGGAAGACCAACACCAGCTGACTAAAGGTCCCATATGCCGCCCTAGGTAGCTTGATATACCATTTCATAAAAACTCTAATGAGGGTGCATTGAAATAATTGTAACTGAATAGAATCGTTATTAAGGGAATTCAAAGAGAACCATAGGTGAAAGGTAGTAACGTGATCACCAGGATCCTCACCATTCTTACCTTCGAATTTTAGAATTTTCGAAGGAAGCTTGGTGGGGACGGAGGGCATGTAGGATCATGAATCACAGGGTCATTCATTAACTTAGACAAGTTTGGCAGATTAAGCATGGCCAGAAAAGGGAGACTGGGTTGTGGCATCTGGCCCCAAGCTCCTGGGAAATATTGTGTTTGAGGAATTGTATCCCATCCAGGGTTTTGGTGAGCACCATGGCCCTATTATGGATTATAAGGCCCTCCTCTGGGATGATTCATAAAAGGTTGGTTGGGCATCATTCCAGTAGGAATGTTCTATTGGAGATTATAAAAATTCCCCCAATTGGATTGGATCCGAATTGGGGGTTTCCCAAAGCATGAAACTGACCCCCTCTGGGTGGTAATCCAGAGGATAGAGGTGGATTCATCATGCCAAATGTATTGGTCAGAATCGACACTGAGGAGGTAGGGGTATAGGATGGAACTTGAGCAGAAGCTTGACCTCTAGGTTGGTTGATCCACCTAGAAGCAAGAGGATTAGACTTGGGGTTAAAAGTAGGAATGCCTCCCATATTATGAGTCATTTGAGGGATTTGAGAACCACCAAATGAAAATGGAGTATAATGAGGTGTAGTGCCCCCAAGCCCAATGATATCATTAGGGCCAATAGCTGGGATGGCGTTCAAAAACTGTGAAGTAAAGTTCTTCATACCATAGGAAAAAGGACTAAAGGCCATAGGGGTAAACTGCCCATTATAGCCCGGTGAGTGACCAAGAGACCCAAAAGGGTTTAAGGAAGGAGATTGAACATTCACTATAGGCCGAGCCATAGTAATGATAGGTACCTCCAACACTACAACCATTGTGGTTGCAGGAGTCGAAGGGGTGCTATTAACTATAGTGGGTGTGGGAGTCAAAGGGATCCCAATGTTTTTAAGACTAGGTTCAATACTCATCCTTGTAGAATCACAAGTCTGGACAATAGATGTGTGTGTACCACGCCTAATAACTCTATGCCTTTTAGAAGACAAAGAACCAAAATCCAGTGGTAACTGTAACAAGCGACGAGATCGGCGGGGACGTTGGTCCGACTCCATGATGATTTAAGACTCTAAAGAAAAAAAATAAATCCTAAGGCCAACTAGTAATCAAAGAGCACACCAAAATTCAAACGACCAATATGCACAAAAATGGGGTAAAGTGGCTGAAAGTGGCCTCCCTCCCTAAATAAGGTATGTCTTGCCCAACGGGGGCCTAAGACTCCCTGCTAAAGATCGTAGGTAACAAAATCAGTTATACGGGCCCTCTTGGGCTTAACAACCAGTCTGGAAGATCCCCCCGAAGAGGTAATCCTCCATAAAGGTCATGTATTGTATGACCCTTATCTGACCCAGGGTACATGCAAAATAACCCCTGCAAGTAACCTATGTGGCACCTAAGTCAAGCAACTAATAAACCACTGTATAACTGATGCACATGTGAGCAGTTGTAAGTCAAGTCCATCGTATGGGCAAGGTAGCAAAGCCCAAAACCTTGAAAGTATCGTCTCTCACATAGGTAAAGGCACTAGCAAGATACCCAAATACGAATAGATCCCCAGAACTATCTCTAATGTTAAGAAGGTATCAAGGGGATATCCCTTCAATCAACCTCACACGACCTTGTGATTAACTCTGGTGTGAGCGGAGCCTCCTAATATTACCAACTATACAATGGATTTCTCCACTCCCTTTCTCAGACATATATGTTGATTTAATTGCCTTGGATAAGTTTACTCACAATATCCTATTCCAAGGCACTAAATCCTAAACTAGTTTGTGTACCCTAGAAAATAAAATCGTGACTAATCAATTTTAGATTATAGCATTAATTTTAGCGGCCGTGATTACTCAAAAAGGTATGGTAGTGAAACTCATGATGTTATGACTTTGCACAAAAAGTAAATATGAATATAATGCAAAGCCCTAACTTCAATTTTCAATGAATGATATGCTTCTAAAAACAAATGCAATTCTCAATTTCAACTTTGTAATTCTGAAGTAAAAATGCAATCTTTCATTACATGCACTAAGCTAATGACAAGGACTCAAAAGACCAAAATGCCAAGAAATATAAAATGCCTAATATTTTTGTATTTTCAATATAATAAAAATGAAAATGCATGGACTGAAAAGAAACTTGATATATAAAAATCTACTGTGTATGGAAACAAACAGCTCAAGTAGGATACCAAGCAACATGACACCCAGCCCAATGTGCAAGGAAAATCAAAATGAAAAGGTGATGAGAAAAAACCTGCCCAAAAATTCAACCAAAGGCAAGTTTCCTGTCATCCCACAAGCACTTAACAGGCACTACAGAGACCTAAGAAGACTCAACAAACATCAAATCCCACCCAACAACCACCAGACCCAGGAAACAAGCAAGGAAAGCTGATGTACGCGACTGTTGAGGAAAACATAGCGTATTTATGTAGCTTGCAGAAGGACAACCTACGTATATACATGACTGTTAGGCCAAAAAGCGCGTATATGTTTCAAAAACAAGGCTAGGCAAGGGAGAAGGATGAAAACTCAGACCCATAGTGAACGAAAGCTGTCAAGCAATGATACGAAAAGAAACATAATAGGAACAAGAGCAATCTAAGGATAAAAGTACCACAAACCCTAAGAAAGAAGATTCAATCCCCAGTATGGTCTCCAATTCTGTTACGAGGAAAATCTCTCTATGGCTAGGGTAAACCACAACAGACGGAAATGAATGTAGAAATCAACTCTCTTCTCAAGTATGCTATGAAAACAAATATGCTAGCAAGATAAGATAAAAGGCCTACCTCGTCTAGATGTTCGATGAAGTCCACCGTTGATCACTTGACCCAAAGCAATATACCTGCAAATAGTCCTCAACAACCAAGAAAATAAAGAATATGGTGATGATCAATGATGTTAGCACATTCAATAGCATAATCCATTAACAAACATGACAAATACGCCCATGGAATAATAATTCAAATATTTGCAAGATATCAATTGGACGGGAAAAGAGTATTTCTATTAATATATGATCAAAAAAAGTGAAAATGTTACAGACTTCCGTGTGGGCACGGTTCGGAACCGAGAAACTAAGTTCCTTCCTGTTGGGCCTCCACCACTTCAATCCTCCACCAAATGCAAGCTCATAAGAGAGAAACAATGAGGTTCTCAATCAATAAGGGAAGAACTTGGGGGTTGAACACCCTATTTAGACTTAAAGGACAAAGGGATAAAGACTCAATATGAAGTAAACAATTTCTCCCGTCTGCTAGACGGACAAGGACTAGAGTTATAGGGGGCTATGATTCCACAAGAGAGGGAGCTTGAGAGACAAAGTGTTATTCCTATTTTCTTATTACCCGTTTTTTCTAAAGGAGGGGATCGGTTACGTGAACCTCTTGGGGAAGGCCAGGAGGTTCTTGTTTTCCTCACGAGGTTACTTAAACCCTCCTCTGGTCCGATGAGGGGGTTCGACTGATGAATTATGCATTGTTTTCCCGTTCACTCACCCATTCCTTCCTCACACACTCCCATGCACTCGACCCATTCATCAACCCATCCTCACCTGCATCTTGGTTGGAAAAGAGAAAGGAATTGAAGCTGCTGAAGAACTAGCCATGGGATAGTTGGTTGTAGTAGTCGTTGGTGTGATCCAGCCATTACTTGGGGCCTGCATGTTTGAAATGAATTGTCTTGTGCCCTATTTTTCTCACAACTGAGAGTCCTGAGAGTTCCAACATTGAGATTCTAGACCAGCTGTGCTGGAAGCCTTGGCAGGAAGGAGAAGGACTGCTTGAGGGATTGCTTGGAAGAGAAGGGTGGAGGTCCATTCTCTCGGGTGGCACAGGATGGGTAGAAGAGAGATGGGTACTTGGATTGTTGTGGGTGTCGGGAAACCTATGAGAGCCTGAGAGCTAACTGGTTTGGGAACCCAATTAAACTCTGGAAATTTCTTTGTGGATTCATAGCCCTGGCTCGGGGGTTACACTACTTTTGAGATTTGGAGCAACGATGTCTACAGTTGGGTGGAACGTCCTTGGTCTACAGATAGTCGATGTCACCTTTCTTAAAGAGAAGTGCTCTCTGTCGTGATATTACTATCTGTGTATGAATGTATTTCCACTGTGTAATTTAATTATCATCTACATGTGTATGAATGTATTTTCGCTGTGTATATTTAATTATCGTTTAACATAATCTATAGATTACACATGCTTGCTGGATATTGCACTGCACATGATTAAATATGTTCTCTTATTCATCCTTACTAGCTAAAGAAGGTATCAGAAAGAGAAAGAAGTCTGAGGGAGGGCTTGCAGGTAGCATACCCGACCTATGGGTGGTTGGGTATGTTACAGATTGGTATCAAAGCTTCTCCATGAAACACCAGGCCAGTATGGGCCGGGTCTGTTGGTCATAATCTTGTGGTCAAGATCGAACTCTGACCATGAATTTGAAAATATCAGGAGGAATGGTGTTGCAGAAGCTACACAAGAGACAGAATGTCATATAACCTCTATGAGGGTTCGAAGGATCATGACCGTTCCTTTTTAATTCGAGAGTGATCGCCATCGTAGGATTGGGGAGATTCGAGATCGTTGGATTAGAGGACAGGTAAACAGGGGTTGTCCAATAAAAAGGAAGCAAGTTAAGAGTCGCAACCGTCGGATGCCCTTGGAGAGAAAAATCAATGGCCAGCAGGCATTGCAGGGAACCGAGTTGCACAAGAGATAATTTCCCAAGGAAGTCTTGAAATCCAAACCATGGTTTCCCTGATGGGTTATGTTTCAGCATCAGGAGAATTGCGGGGCAAGAAGTGGGTCACTCCAAAACTGTTGATGCATGCCCCCACAAATTGAAAGGCATGCAGTGATGTGACAGGTTGCGTTGGGTCAAAAACTCCTGAACGCCCGAAGTCTGGAGTATAAATCAATCGTCGATTCTAGAGGACACGCATTGAAGGATCGTCGACTGTGGGTAAAATCACTCCAAGAGAAAGTGCAGCAGGGAAGTTTGAAACTACTGAAGCCCGAAGCACCAAAATGATTCACAGCTGCTGATCAATGGGAGGAAAACTTGTCGGCAGATCAATAACTCTGGGTAAAGGTGCTCCAATAGGAGGAAAGCGAGAAAAGTTGAGACTCCCGAAGCCCAGAGTCCCAAAGTGGATCTCGATCGTTGATCGCAAGAGGGACGAGAATCGTTGATCTGGTCCTGGTTGAAAGTCCTAAAGTCCTGAAGCTCTGGACAAGTTCTTTTCAGCTAAGCGCAGGGTCATGGCCATGGTTGTATGCATATCGAGAGCTGAGGAAAGGATGGCTAAGGGTAGATTTGGTTGTCTTCGAGACATAAAATTTCCTAGGGAGGATTTAGCCGCGATTTCTAGTCGAGATCACCTAGGGAGGTGGTTTGAAGGAAGTGCCTGCGCAGGGTGAAACTCTGTGTCAGCCAAGGATAATGGGACACTCTTATTCTCAGAGAATGGGGATATAATCTCTATGAAAAAAAACAAGAAAGAGACCTATAGCATGGTTTGGCAATTTTTTTGTCTATGATACGCATAATTCTAACAAAATGGTCGCTTGCACATTTTGCAGAATTAAGAGACTTGAGCACATCATCTTAGGATGCGTATTGAGGAAATGGAAGAAGGTGAGGGAACCTCCAATCATGAAAAGGAGTTCAAAGGCCAGAATACCAGGATTGGTAATGCAGAGACAGAGTCTAATGGACATAAGGGAAAAGAAGAGCAGTAAATGTTAATAGAAATGATAAAAATCCTGAAGATGGAAGTGCAGATCGACAAAGAGGACAACAAGAGATTGATGAGAGGTCAAAGCCATATAAATGCTCGAGTGTTGCAAAGATTAAATCAGTTGCAGAGGCAAGTGAAGAAGGGATCAAACTCAAGACAAGAGGAAGAAGGCAGGTGTCATGAAAGAAGAGATGATCATGGGAGAGATGGCTATTTCAGAAGTGCCAATAGAGCTCATGGACATAACTCACCTCCTTACTCAGGAAGAAAATTTTATGCATCGAATGATCCCATAAGTAGTCCAGAAGTGTTTCCTGTCAGACCCCAGAGAAGGAAACAAGAGGTAGAGTGTTTTCAAGGGGAGCCGAGGAAGCTCAAGCCACCTTCCTTTGATGGTGAAAGAGAAAGGGAAGATGATGTCGAAGCATGGTTGCTTGGGATCTGGAGATATTTTTAGTTGCATAACTATTCATCAAACATGGAAGCCAAGATTGACACCTACCATTTACACGGGAAAGCTACAGTGTTGTAGGACCAATTGAGGCAAGTGGAACATGTTGATGAAAGTAGGATCACTTGGAAACAATTCAAGAAGTACTTCCAGAAGGAGTACCTCTTAGAGCATTTCTATGGCAAGAAAATGCAGAAGTTCTTTGAACTTAGGTTGGGAAGCATGACTATGACAGAATATGAGAAGAAGTTCTTGGGATTTTTAAAGTATGTCAGGTTCATTGGTGATGAGAAAGTGAAAATACAGATATTTCTAAGTGGATTTCCATCCTTCTATAAGGAAAATATCAAGTATGATGAACCCAAGACCTTGACTGAGCCCATCAAAAAGGATAAATACCTGTACGAGCAAGGCCAGGGAAGAGAATCCCTACAGAAATCTTGGAAGGACAAGAAGAATGTGAAGTTTGATCAGAGGAGGAAAGGATTCAAACCTCCCTTCAATAGGAATGAGCCTAATAGAAATCATCAAGATCAACATGCTAAGGACGATTTCAAGAAGGAAGACTCCTTGGGAAAAAGGATAAGACTACCGATCCAATGTTGGGGATGCAAGGAAGATCACCTGTACAAGGATTGCCCACACAGAAAGGACAGAGTGAAGACTGTGCAAAACATCTAAGAGGCTACAATAGTTGGAGATATGGGGAGAATCTATGCAGATTTAAATGATTGACAAGCAGAGTACCAGTCCAATATGATCGAGGTGGAAGGTAAGATCATAAATCATCCTGTTGCTATTTTGATTGAGTCAAGAGAAAGCCATTGTTACATTGATCCTAAGATAGTGGATAGATTACATTTGGAGAAAAGTAAACTTGGAAAAACAAGTTTGGTTCAGTTAGCCATTGGAACCAAAATAAGAATCCATGATATGGTGAGAGGTTGTTCCATAAGTCTTAATGGCGTGAATACTAGTACTGATCTAAACATCATACCATTGGGGCCTTATGATATTCTGATTGGAATGGATTGGTTGGAAAAGAATCATGTTGTTGTATATTTTCATAACAAGACATTCACTAATATATATAGGCTAAAAAACCGATGAACTATTACGACGATTGTGATAAAATCAATTTTTTTGTCGAAAACAATTTAAAAAAATGAAATTTTACTGTTTTTTTTTTTAAATTAGTCCCGATAATGTTGCAATTCCGACGTGTTCTAAGGTCATTGGAAGTACAACGACAAGTTATGAAACTTTAATATAGTTGTTTGTAGGTCAACATAACAGTCAATGACTTCGAAATGGTCAACCTTAATTTAGGGTTATAGTCATCGGAATTTCAACGATGACGAATCTATAAATTAGTTAATTCGAACCGAATTTCGATTAATTTGTTACAGTTGAGACATCTTTTATGTGTTATAGCTCTGCTAATCTTCGTTTTTATGTCAAGTTTTGCTTGTTGATTAAGACATCAAATTTATCTTTGATCTACAGAGCTTAGTTTTGTGATCATTGTTCAAGGCGTGCAAGAGGATTTTAGACTTTGAAGGTTAGTTAAATATTTTTTTTCTTTTGTCTCCTTTAATATTTTATAACCTTATACGTTTATGTAGATTTTATGTCGTCTGTGAACATGCTAATTTTTCCATGCTTATATGTGACTTGGTCTCTTTCCCTAGTTCTATTATGTCATTTGATTATGTTACTTGGTTATGGTGAAGCTTTGAAGCTTATGTGGTAAAATATATTGTATGGTTTGGTCTATTACATTTCAAGAATCGAATAGATCTAGCACATCATCACTGAACTTTATAACATAATCGTCTCAATATTTTGGTTGTGATGAAGAATGTGGAGATATTATGGACAAGGTGATGAGAGATGTTATTGCCCTTGTGCTAAATGCAGGAGTGCAAAATTCAGAAGAATTTTAATACAAACAACTGTAAGACACTGCAGAACCCATGGGCACGTTGAAGGTGGACCGAACGAATATCGTCCCTTGGTAAACTATATATTCATTATTATATATTTATATTGATTGTATTTATAAAATTTTATATTGTTTAAATATTTCTTATGAAGTACACTAATTTTGCATGACTGTTTCTAATTATAAAGTCAGGTTGGCCCCCTAAGCATCCGAACACACCAAGTACTAGCATAAATGATGTTGTACTACAAGGTGTCGAGGAATTTGGAGTGCCGAATATTGAAGATCAAATTAATGATCCTATGGAGGAAGATGAAAATAATAACAATATAGTTGAAGACGATGGGACAAATGAATTGATCCAAGACCTGTTCGCTCGATCGGACGAGGATGATGATGAGGACATTGGTGATCTTGATGTACCTCTTCTAGAGAAGGAAGAAAAACCACTTTATGAAGGTTCAAAAGAAAATATTCTTTCTGCTACATTATTGTTGGTGAACTTAAGGGTTTTGAATGGTTTGTCAAACAATTGTATGACACAGATCCTAAGGTATGTAATATGGTTCATCATCACATATACATAAAGGTTGATTTTTTTTTTTATTGTTTTTAGTTTTAATTAATGTTTGAAATAAGAATTAAATATTTACAAATTATAACATTCTTTACACTAATTACTTATTTTTTATGTCGTAGGTTGTTAGGTGAATTTATGTTACCATCGTCAAATATTTTACCTCGCACATTCTGAGATTTAAATGCCATTATGAAAGAAATTGGAATGGAGTATCAAGCTATAGATGCATGTCCCAATGATCATATTATATACTATGGACAACATGCGTCGAAAACAGAATGCCTGCAATGTCAGACCAGTAGATATCGAACCGATCAACTAACAAAAAAGGTGCCTCGTAAGGTTCTTCATCATATTCCCATAATTCCATGTTTGCAATGAACGTTCCGGTGCGAAAGCATAGCACAGTTTATGGATTACCATGCATGTAATAGAAGTGGAGATGGTGTTATTCGAATGCCTGCAGATGGTTATGCATTTAAGGAAATTGAGGAAAAATGGCCAGTTTTTAACAATGAACCTCGTAATGTTAGGCTTTCATTGGCCATTGATGGTGTTAATCCATTTGGGGAGCTCAGGTCTATTTACTCAGTGTGGACAATTTTTGTTATCAACAATAACATTCCTCCTTGGATGTTAATAAAGAGGGAGCACATAATGTTGACAATGATTGTTCCAGGTATGTAATGTTATCATTAATTTTCCAAATGTAAGATTTCATTTGTATTTCTTGTTGCATAATATCTTGTATTTATTTATTTACTTATATATCCACATCATGTTAGTAATTATGTGTAATTTCAAACAATTAGGTAAGTACCAGGTTAAAGATATGAATGTATATATCGAGCCTCTCATCGATGAGTCACTAAAGTTATGGGACGACATCACTATGTATGACGTTTGTAAACCAATAAGGCAAAATGAATTTCAATTCCGTGGAATACTTGTATGGACAATTCATGATGCCCCAAGACTAACACATTTTTGTGGTATGTAACGATCCATTGCACTTTAATTATAGTATATAATTATTTCAAGATACAATGCTGCATGTTTTTTTAAATAATCCCCTTCATATAATTGACATAATTATTAATCCAACTTTTGCAGGTCTTCAAACAAAGGGTAGATTTGCATGTCCAGTTTGTGGTCCTAAGATCAAATCTCGACGTTCAAAAACTTTAGGAAAGAAGGTGTTTGATGAGTATAGGAACTTCCTCTCTAAGAACCATAGGTATCGTACTATTGAAAAACATATTTTCAATGGGAAAGAAGAGACTGGATTAAAACCACGAAGAATGACACCTCACCTATGGAAGTTGGAATATAACAAAATTCATCAAGATGGTATATTGCAATTTGTTTATGTAATATTGTATATGTAATGTTATGAATTTTTATTTTATTGAATTTATTTTATAGTATTTCATGATAATTATTCATGTAGTAATTTCTTCTATGCTTCATCAATTTCGTGAAGGTATTAACAATGGGTTCCCATGAGGAATGAAAAGTTATCCCTCTCAATTCATGAGGTTTCCCTACTATCATGACCTAAACATAGCTCATTTGTTTGATACAATGCATATTGGGAAGAATGTGACAGAAACATTATGGTGAATCATAGATGGTAGGAGGGATAAAGAAAAAGTCATCAAGATTTGTAGTGACACTTAGGAAGCCAATCATGCAATGCAAAGTGGGATCCAATCAAATAGCGATGAAGAACGAAATAGCCTTCCCTGGTTATTAACAGAGCAACAAAGAAATGATGTAAAAGAGGTCATTCGGAGAATAAATTTTCCCATGGGTTTTTCTTCAAACATAAATAATATCTAAACAAAGAAAGGTGAATTTGGTGGGGTAAAAACACATGATTGGCATACCTTCATTAAGGTAATTATTTTTCTCTATATATATTTATATTGGTACACATCTTTTTAGTTTTGTTTTATTATACTTTAGAATCAAATAACGATTGATTTTGATTGTTACAATATGTTCTACCTCTATCTCTTCCAGACCACTTCGACAACAATGCCAAACAAGTTATATATGATCTTGGCAAATACATGAGGTAAGTAGTAAATTATATGCAAATTGTTTTTTCCAATTTGTTATTCAAGTTCTTAATGACACATGTTTTACTTATAATGTAATATATTAATTTATATGTTTTGTTGAAACATGGTACTTTCTTGCAACATTGACTATAGATGGTTTTCATTGAAAGAAATCCATCAAGAAGATATAAGGTATTGGAAGAGAGAAATTCCTCGGCTAATGTGTGAAATGAAAAAGTATCTACCTATAGCATTTTTCAATGCACAAGAAAACTACCTCATACACCAAGTTGAGGAGATTGAATTGTGTGGACCAATACTCACAAGGTCAATGTGGATGGTGGAGAGGCACCTGAAGTTATTAAAGGCTTTGGTTAGAGAAAGAGCACATCCCGAGGGTTCTATGGTGGAGGGATATATGATATATCAATCGATGGTGTATATTAGTCAATATTTTCCTAAATTAGCCGCAAATATGCATGTGGATCACATTTGGGATGTGAACTCCATTAAAAAATTTGAAGGGGAGCACCTGTTGGGGAAAGGTAGAATGACGAATGTGAAAGGTAATTAGGTTTGTAATACATCCGAATTTTCATTTTTATGTGTATCATACTTATTTAATTTTTATGCTTTCATCAATTATTAATATTTTATACCTTGCCAACTAACATATATTGGTGAATTATGATTTTCTGATACAGTTGGTCGAGAGTGGGATGCACTACATATATACATTGCAAACAATCTTGACTGGATGAAGGTATGGATTGATAGATGCATACAACGTGAAGGTAGGTTATCATGGGAAGGGGTGTCTACATTGGTTATAGAAGCTCATCGTAATGGAGATACCAATCTTACGCAACAGGAAATTGATTTAGCACATGGTTTGAAAGATAAACAGGCAAGCTTGCTATTCATCCAATATAATTTCATTATGTTATTTCATAAATTATTAATGTTAGTGTCGATGTGTTTTTCCCATCCAGACATTACAATTTATGTGAAATATGTTTTTTGTGTCTGGCATATCGCAGTTGAAACATCACAAGGCTATGTGGTGCAATGGTCATAAATTTCGCATCAAAAAGTTGGACGAAAAGTGGAAAACTTTTGATTGTGGGATAACTGCAGTCTTCGAGGTCACTAATGTTTCCTCTAGAAGTGAAAGACGTCCCGAAGTCTCTGAAAATCGATACTATGGGTATTTGGAGGACATACTTGAGTGTGACTTTAAATCCTTCAAAATAGTTTTGTTTGACGTCAAATGGCACAGGATACGAATGAATGAACATGATCCTGATAGAACTGTTATTCTACATGATAACAAATTTACCATGGTTAATACAAGGTCATTTGAGCTAGGCACAGATCATTATGTTCTTCCAAGCCAATGCGAACAAGTCTTCTACTCAAAGGTTCCAGGTAAAGCAGGTTGGTCATTTGTTGTTAGGTATGATACAAGAGGAAGGCCAGTAAAGTATAATATTGTAGAGGAAGAAAATTATCTTGAAGAAGAAGATGATGTAGAGGAATAGGTAGCCGATGTAGCATATGTCTCAGATGAAGAGCCTGAAGGAGATGAATCAAATGTACTAGTAGGAGACAATGCATATCTTGATGATGATATCCATGATGAAGATATATTGCTTGGAAATGAGTACATTGATGACGATGTTGATACGGTCAATCCTTACAACACCTTATATGAACCAGATGATATGGATGTTCAGTTCGATGCATATGATCAACTAGAATATTGATGAATGTATTGAAATGTTGAAATATTGTATATATAAGGTCAGAAGAGAAGGGAAAGTGGGCGCAAGTGGCAAGGGAAAGATTAATTTGGAGACACTTTATATTCATTCGAGTACACTACGTCAACCAAGGACAATACAAATCATGTAAAGGAGGTACGGATTCTTTACTTATTATTTATTATGTTTCTTGTTCAAAAAGTTCTAAAAGAAGTACATATCTCAAACCACTACACATGACCTCTCGAATTGATCCCGTGCCTTAGAATGTAACAAGAGTACTAGTTAACGTAGGAAAGAGTCTTTGTGATTATGAAGAGTGCCCTCTAACCTTTGTTGGAGGTTATTTAATCGAAATGGAGAAAAATTAGACTGATAGCAATATGGTAAGGCAAAAGGTTTGGTGTAGTACTCCATAGGATACACAATGATTATTATGATTGATTTATTATCTGAGTTTTTTCAACCCTTCGGGGTATCACATATCTAAAGAGATGTACCCATATTACATATCATTGTATTTTTAAGGTTTGAAATGTTGCTAATGTTTGCATTTGTGATGGATATTTTATTTGTAGCCAATCAACTTGAGGGTTTGGGGAGAAAAAAAACCTGTCATTGCATGCAAAGAGATTTGGGGTTCCACCTTCAACAAATTAGGCTAGGTAATGTCTTCAATAGATGGATTAGTAACCTCATGGGTTCTAGCTTCAACTTCCTCTTCATAAATGTCCTTTGAAATCACCATAAAGATTTTTTTCTTGGTGGTACGATGTCATTAAATATGCTAGGTATGTTGAGGCCTCCACCATTTGTTCGTCCAAAACCCTTAACCCTGATTGAAATTACCAATTTGTCGTACATTATGGCTTTCATTATAGTCCCAATCCTTTACTAATGCCTTCTTATTGGACTATCATCCTTTGATATGGATATGAATATATGAATAGCAACATCCATGTCTAATTGCTCATCATCCACTAATCATTACTAATATAAGAAAGCATTATGATTACCTTTACTAACATGAGATAATGTCCAGAAACTATAAGAACAATCTCTATGCCAAACCTCAAAATGGATAGTACCATATCTTGTTCATAAGACAAATATTATTTGTATGTTTCCTTTGCGGTGGCTCAAGCCCTCAGTACACATGATGCCTGACAATTAAATGTAACAATTTGACTATTGAATGATAGTGTTATGTCACCCATGGTTAAGGAAATAAATTAAGTTTCTTAGGTCCTATTTGAATCTTCTTAGAATTGATATTCTTTACATAGTCCTTGAAAAAAGACAAAAGACTTATGTAGCGGATATTAATTTGGTCTTTGTGTCAGACATTTTATGCCATTAGTATGTTTTGTACAAAAATAATGGATCTTGGTGACTACACCATGGTCAAGGAATGAGTAACAAGGAACAAGGAATGGGGAACGAGGAACGAGTAACATAGAACAAGGAACAAGGAACAAGGAACATAAATTGTACTAGGACTAGACATCGGCAACAATGACCTGTGAATGGGGCCAATGTTGAAATTTTTTCAAATAGTTTCTGTATGCACTAAAATTTGACATGGATAGATTATTCACATGCCTTAACGATATGGGAGGGTTCTTGGACTCAAATTTCACTCACACACCCACTTTCTTCCATCATCAATTCATCATGTAAACCATAAACCCTAATTTTCTTTCAAAGTACACAATTTGGCTAACGCAACTCTTAATTTTTCGTCAGTCTTTCTTCATTTTTATTTCATGTTCTAAATTAATGTATATACAATGTATCTATTTCATAGTTGTGATGAAAAATCCCTCTTTTTCATTGATTTCTTAATCAACACCATAAAAATACTAGAGGCGGGCAACAATGACATGTGAATGGGGCCAACGTTGAAATTTTTTCAAATTGTATCTGTATGCATTGCAATTTGACCTATAGAATATTTGCATGCATTAACGATATGGGAGGGTTTCTGGACTCAAATTTCACTCACACACCCACTTTATTCCATCATCATATCATCATGGAAACCATAAACCCTATTTTTCATATGTTCTAGTAGATATGTTAATGATTCCAAATTTCATATCTGTATTTGACTCAAGGTCCAACTAGCTTGCAAAGTATCAAATTTTAATTTCAAGTTGATAAACCAAATATGAAATGAATCCAAGAATCATTTGATATCATCCCAAGAGAGACGAATGTAAATAATCTTGTGACGAATTAGCTATACTATCAACGAAAAAAGTTCATCGATAGTATAGCTAATTCGTCGCAAGAATATTGTGTCTAATATGAATGGTGTTACATGGTTTGAAAGGAGTGTAGGGAATATGTTATGGTGCAATGTAGTGTAGTCTATAAGAACAATCTCTATTCCAAACCTCAAAATGGATAGTACCACATCTTGTTCATAAGACAAATATTCTTTGTATGTTTCCTTTGTGGTGGCTCAAGTCCTCAGTACAGATGATGCCTGACAATGAAATGTAACAATTTGACTATTGAATTATAGTGTTATGTCACCCATGGTTAAGGAAAGAACTTAAGGTTCTTAGGTCCTATTTGAATCTTCTTAGAATTGAGATTCGTTACATAGTCCTTGTAAAAAGACACAAGTGTTGCTTCTGTAGTTCTGAGAATACTAACCAGAATGAAGGTTGGCCTCCTGTATTTTTACTAATTTTGGAAAACTGCCTGGGCCGAATTCTCATTCTGGGTACTAATTCTTTAATATATAATATTTCCTTTTGCTGACTTCTTCTCTTGGAGGCTAATAACCTAATACAAGTCATTCTCTTGAGATGACTTTTCTTCTAGGGTTATTAACCAATTAATTAGGGTTTCTTCTTGCTTCCCAGAATATTCTATTCTTGTCAGGTTTATACGTGGAGGTAAATTGTTAAGCCCTAATATTGGCTCATTACCCCTTAATTGGGGCATATTATATTAGTAATGTTATTTTACTTATGTCGGCTTTAGACCATTAGTTGTAATTATACCTCCTAGTCTCCTGTATATACCAAGGAGACATTTTCATTTTTCATCATCTTGTACTTGAACATTTAAGTGGGGTAAAAGGAGGTTGCCCCCTTGAAGAGGCCTATTATCTGAAATTATCTCTTTTTCAAGGCGTTGAGTACTTTTCCTGAGGTTTTTCTATGCTATATTGATGTTTGGTTCTTAACATATGGTATCAGAGCTCAAGGTCTTGGGGTTTCACTGCTACATCTGAGACACCGTGGAATTTGTGCTATAACTTTTCTTATACAATGTTTCAGAAGGAACGGCTTGGATGATATTTATTATATGGATCAAGGTACGTTGGGTTAAAAATTCATCTCCTGAGGCCTTATACTTTCGGATATACAGCCTGTACAAGATAGGGTTCTGGAATCATCCTGAAATGAGTCATTACAGAATTTTCGCTATAAAAATTTTTCTGTAATGTTTTATACCCTAAAATATAGAGGACATTTACATAAATTAGTAAGGTATCTGTGGTAAAAAGTGTATCTTCTGGGTCATCTTAAATTTGTAGATACACCTTGTGTAAGATAGGGTATCTGACTAGTCCTATTGACTAGTCTCAAGAAGGTGTTCCAGGTAAAACAATCATAACTTCTTT